>JAOWAN010028551.1:0-20012 GCA_028566635.1 Lobelia cardinalis | reverse complement strand
CTCTCTCTCTCTCTCTCTCTCTCTCTCTCTCTCTCTCTCTCTCTCTCTCTCTCGATCTACAAAAGTAGGAGAATTTTGTGTTGGATGGGGTGGGGGTAGGAGGTGGTGGGAGAACACGTTCGATTGAACGAATTTAGGGATTATGGTTTTGATTTGAGAATAAAGAGAGATCGAGAGATTTAGGGATTAGAGTTTTTATTTGAGAATTTTTTGGAGAGGGAATGAGAGACTACAGAGAGACAACGAGAGTGAGAGAATGAGAGAAATTGTTGCTGCTGCTACCGAATGTCGTCGCCATCGATGAGGAAGAAGAACGGAGATTGGAAGATAGAGGGAGTTGGGAGAAAGAGAGAACTAGAGAGTTAGAGAGAGGTTGGAAAGAGAAAGAGAGCGAGAGAATGAGAGAGAGGAGAGTCAGCAAGAATGGGAAATGGGGGTTAAATCGTTTCATCCGATAGCCAGTCACATAAGCGATTTAGTGAGAAAAATGGTGGTTTCGTCATGTTACGATGATATAATAATTGAACTATAACAATTTACCAAAAAGTTATAACATTATACCATCAACTTATAAACGTCTGCACGCTAAAGTGGTCGTTTCCTTGGTCATTCTTCCTTTCTCTATGGTTGACCTTGACCGCACGAGGTCACAAGAGACGGTAAAAAAAATCCCCCACCCCCCAAGTGTGAGCACAAATAGAACCGACCAAGTCTTTCACCGGCGGTAGCTTGTCCGTCAAAAAGCCAAGTATGAGCATTTGAGAGAACTGGAGGGTGACGGAGGTTCACCGGAGAAGGAAGAAGGGGAGTAAGAGGACGGGGGTAAAAGGCCAATGCGCTTTAGGGGATTTAGGCATAATTTGTATGGCAACCAACACAAGACGCCCAAGATCAGGCCGAATAGGCAGGTGCCAAACAGCAAGAAGAAGAAGAAGAAGAACTAGGAATGATTTGGGGTTGAAATCGAAGGGTACAGATCAGCTTCGATCTTCTTCGCTTTTCTAGAACTGTTTTGATCTTCTTCGTTCTGCTTCAATATGCTTCGATCTTCTTCCATTTTTCAGGAATGTCATATATTCGTGTCATATGGTATTTTTCACCATTTGAGTTATATGATATTGTTCACCATACGAGTTATATGAAGTTTTATGTAAAATATCCGATTTTCCCCTCTAATATGGCCCATAGATGCTGGTACCTTGCGGATGGCCTTTAAAACACTTTGATCACATACTATCAAGCAATAAATGCACGTCCACATTTTGATGAAAACATTAGAGGTCGACCTTGGGATTGGTCCACGCACACTTCTTTCGGTGCTATTACCATTCTTCTGCAAATTTCACATAAAAGGTTTCATGCTTACATGCCTGTAAATGGAGCAAAATTATACTAAAGTAATGGGTTCATACATTACTTCAACCAACAAGCATATCTGCTGAATAAAAACACCATCTTCATCCGTCACTCTCATTTCTCTCTCCTTCTCCTCATCTCCTCCCTCTCTCTCTATTATGTTTTCCCCAACCAGGAACAGATCTGCAGCAATCACTTATGGACCGCACCGCTGGGGCGGTGAGCTCCTTTCTGCAGCTTTTAGGATTTTGCACTTTTAATCCCTGAAAGTCTGGAACTTTTCCCGTTTTATACCTAAGTACCTAAAATGACTTTAGACTCCAAAATATATAAAAATACAATAAAATATTCGAAATTAACTCAATTTAGGTGTGTAATAAAGCTCCAAGAAGGTGTATAAATTACACCTCTCACTGCTCCCAAGCCTTAGGAGATTTCTAAAAAATTCTACACAATCTCCTATCTAGAAAGTTCCTCTTCATATGTGTATCTATATGCCATATCTGGAGAGTTCTAGAGAATTTTACCAGTCTCTCAACTTATTTATAAGTGTAGGCTTTCTCTATCAAGCTCTATAAGATTGTGTTAAACTCCATATCATTGTAGAATCTTCCCATCTCTTCAATCTTCTACAAAAGTATCTTGAAAAATTTAGAATCTTCCATAATGAAACAAAAAACGCAAAGGTTTACCTATCTTGGTGCGAAAAAATGAACATATTGGTGCGAGAAAATTTTAGACCCTATCACTTTGTTTTAAGCAATAACTGAACAAATAAAAAAGAATTAATCTCATTTCAGAACCTAATCTTTTCGTGAGGTTTTAAAACAGGCTCCTAGGAACAAAGACTTTCGAAATGGGCCCTAATATTGCAATTTTATTTAGAAAAGGGCATTTTAAACAAAATCTGTTAAGTTCTCGGAAGTTGTTGCATGTAAAACCCTTAACTCTGAAAGTAATTGCATTTTATGCTCTCAACATTACCACTTTCGTTAGACCTTTAACATATTTCGTCCGTTAAACATATTTTTGAATAAAAATTTGCAACATTAGACTTCATTTCGAAATCTTTTGAATTTAAGAGCCTGTTTTGAAATTATACAAAAAATTTAAGATCTAAAATGAAATTACCTCATATAAAATAAATTATACATTTTAGGACCGAGGGAGTCTTTTGACATCAAATGATGCGGTGATTATGGGCCATTGGACAATATTTTATCTAATGCAAAATTTAATAATGACATTTATGAAGAGAATATAAGAAAAAGTAGGAAGGTGGGACGATACTGTTAGCTAGAAACAAACATAAAGTGGCCAAGTAGGAATGCACCTCCTCAAGATTTGAGAAGTCACATATCAATATTGGGCAAAAAGCTCTATTTGGTCCCTGACCTTTGACTCAGTTGTCCACTTAGTCCCTATACTAAAAAGACGCCCAATTTGATATAAAAGTATTAAAAACATGTCCAATTTAATCCCTGACCCAACTTCTTGGTGGTGGTTTTTCTGGTGTTTTTTTTTAATGAATTTTCAGAAATATAATAAAAAGAGTTTTTTTTTTATTTAAATTTTTTTTTTCTTATTTATTTATTTATTTCAATAAAGAAGGACAACAATTTCATTTAATATCTTTTACCCAATTTTATTGTCCACGTAAGCGCCACATCAATGCCATGTAGAATATTTATTGCCACGTATGATAGTCAAAGTTGTCAAAATTGGGTCAGAGACTAAATTGGGCATGTTTTTAATACTTTTGTATCAAATTTGACGTCTTTTTAGTATATATAAACTAAATGGGCAACTGGATCAAAAATCAGGACCAAATGGAGCTTTTGCCGTCAATATTGAACTTATCAAGTACCACTAGTACACTGATTTTCTCAAGATTAGTGAAAAACTCATAGCTCTAGTAAGCTCCACTGTTCTTTCTAAATTTAGGGTGTGTTTGAATGGGTAGTTTTTTGATTTGGTTTTTGAGTTTTTGTAATGATTAAAGTAAAAAGTAAGAGAGATAGAGAGAAAACTTGTGGGACTAATGAGAGAGAAAAACCAAAAAATAAAAAAATTAGGTGAAAAACGCCCAAGAGAACGCACCCTTATTTTTCTTATTTTGAGGAACTTGTTTTTAAAATTAGGAAATAATGTCAAAAAGCCTTTTATATTTAAAACTTTCCTTCTTCAATCTAAAAAGTTCAAAGTTGATCTTGTAATACCCAAATCGTTCAAAAGTGAACATTTTTACTGGGATTAAATAATTTTTTGATATTTGAGTTATCAGCTAATTATACTTTTGATCCTTTTTTTTTTTTGCTTTTATGTTTGATACTTAAATTTTAAATATGTGTAACGAAAAAAAAGATCTAAAATTTTAAGTTAGACTTAATATTTTTTTTATTATACTCTTATTATTCTATTTAGGGTTAATTTTATTTTAGTTCCCAATATTTTCGTAGAATTTTAAAACAGGCCCCCAAATTTTAAAAGTTTCAAAATGAACCATAATGTTGTATTTTTATTTCGAAATATGTTTTTTTTTACAGATTTGTTAGAAATCTAATGAAATTCAACTCACGTGCATAATACGTGAGTTTTCTAAGAGATTTATGTCATTCTATGTAAAATTCAGGGTCTAAATTGAAAATTTATCAAAAAACACCTTAATATTTTTAAAATTAAGTTAAATTTCAATTAGGATTAATTAAAGTTACAAGTAATACTTTAATTAAAAATTAATTATAATTATAATTTAATATTTAATTATTAATTACTCCCTCCGTTCCACAATAGTGGACCTTTTAGACTTATGCACATATATTAAGAAATAATTTACATTAACAAATTTACCCTCATTAAATAGTCTCTCTTTATTAATGAGAAAAGAGATAAAGTGTAATTAATGATTATTGATAATTGGGAAAGTAGAAGGGTAATTTAGAAAAGTATGTGTAAAAACTTCCTAAAAATTCTAAAAGGACAACTATTTTAGAACAAATTTTAAAAACTAAAAGGACCACTATTATCGAACGGGGGGAGTATTAAAGTTATTTAAAAGTTAATTAACCACCCCCTCACTACACCACAACTACACCACCAACCCCGCCACCACTGCACCGCCACCCCTCCCTAGCCAAACCCGTGACCATTCTCCATCACCGCCACTGCACCACCGCTGCCACTGCACAATCACTGCAACGCCACTCCCAACCCCACTGCATCATCCAAGCTCATATCTGCAAATTCCCACCAATCTCCATCCCACCACCAACCTTGAAATCGCCCCACCAACACCCTCAACTGTGCTATGAATTAAGGTGAGATAAAAGCATCACTGCAATCATGAACATTCTCCCAGTACTCATTCACGCCATTCATTGCATACAGTGACGCCGATATCTATCTTTCCACCTTCATCCTTTCAAGCCCTCCACTGCAATTGCTTAAGTCAGGCTTATACCCTTCTTCAAGTTTGTGAACATCCCATTGTTTTGATTAAGCCTGCAGCAATGCTATTAAGAGAACCAACTACATGGCTTGTTTGGAGGGGAGTCTTTTTTTTTTTGGTAGGAACTGTTGGAATGAAATTAGGGGTGTTTTGCTTTAGGCCTTTCTTTTTGAATAAGAAGGTTTCTAATCTTGGAAGAGAGGGAAGAATTGGTAGGAATGGAGCTGGGTGAGTGTTAGTGGTAGGGAGAGGATGGGTGAAGAAGCTGAGAATGGAGGTTTTGGTGGAGAACAGAGAAGGGGCAACATGATTGGTGGTACGAGGGCTGGAAGAAGGTGGTGGAGGTTGATCGTGGTGGCAGTGTGGTTAGGGTGGAGACATGTCCGAGTTTGTGGTGGCCGGGGCGAGGTGGGTTTAGGCAAGAGAGGGAGAAATCGAGCAGGGAGATGAGAGGGAAGAGAAAGGTAAAGGCAGGGATTTAATTTTTGGGTTTTAGGATTAGGGTGGATCAATTTGATGGGAGTGGGTATGGGTATTGAAAGGGTAGATGGGTATTGAATTTTTTTTGATAAATTTTAATCGAGTCCATAAATTTTACAAGGGGATCAAATGACGAAAATATCCTTAGAAAACTCACATATTTTGCAGTTGAGTTGAATTTCGTTAAGTTTCTAACGAATTCGTTAAAAAAACCCCATTTCGAAACAAAAATGCAACATTATGACTCATTTCGAAACTTTTAGAACCTGAAAGCCTATTTTGAAACCCCACGAAAATATTGGAACTTAAAAAGAGATTAACCCTTTTATTAAACTAATAATGTATTTAAATTTTAATGGAATTTTGCACTAACTTTAACTCCTTATAAGTTTAATTTGCATTCCAAACTTTTAAGAATGAAAAAAATACAAATAAAATAAAATATTAAATAGGAAATTAGCTAAATATTCTAACTTAAAATTTATATTTTCTTACTTTATATTATGTAGTTATATATATTAGATAAGTTATATTTATTTTAAATCATAATGAATTAAAATCTCAATATGTGTCTTATGTTTTTATATTTTTTTCTTTTTTTATATATATATTTGTATTTTATATTTTCTATATGTTTTTAAATTTATATTTTATATGTTTTAATATTTCTATTTATTTAATGTACCTTTATATTTTTTTTCTCTTTCTTTAGGATTAAATTATTATATTTTTAAATATTTGAACACCTCTAATATTAAATATGGTGTTAATCTAACTAAACAATGAGGCTGTATGAGAATTTTATTAAATTTGACCTAAAATTGTGGGAAAAAAAACTATTCGTTAGATGTATTTGAAGTTTAAAGACCGAACAAAAAAAATTATAAGATCATACACATAATTAGTTGATGTTCGAGAACCAAATAATCAATTATTCCTTTTTACGAAGTATTGAATCATAAGTGTGATATATAGTAATTTTTAATCATATGACATGAAATTTTAAAGTAAAAAAAATAGGGGAGTGATAGAGCAAAAATGGTGAAACTAATAAAAAATTACGTCACATTACACTGGCAATCCAAACCTAAGTAACCTAACACCATTAGTTACGATGTCATATTTGAAGAAATCACAATGATGATTAAGATAAAACTTTTATTAATTAATAGGAAAAAATTGGACGAATCCCCCTGTGCTTATCGAGTTTTAGGGATGAGCCCTATGTACTTCATTTCATGAGGGTTAGCTCCCTGACGTTAATTCGGTTGGTCTCCATCCATCAAAAAAGGTCAAAAAAAAAAAAAAAATTATACAATGTAAAATTGAAATAAGTTGAAAGACTATTTAAAATATAAAGACGAAAATGCCCCTGACTTACAAAAGAATTACAAAAGTAAAAAAAAATTAAATAAAAGAAAGAATAAAAATGTTAATACAAAACTAAATATATTTATAAATATATTTAAGAAAAAAGGTATAATATATGCAAATTTTATAAATTAAATATAATATTAACATAAATAAAGTATTTTAAAATTAAAATATACACATAAATTATTACTTAATATAATAAATAAAATGCAATAACTAGTGCAAATTATACATTAAGTTAAAATCAATATCCTCATATACAAACAAATAAGATCACTTCACGAAAGAAACAATTAAAATGAATTAAAGAAAAACAAAAAAAAAATTATCACCCCAAAAATTTCCATCATCAGATCTCCTCTTCTTCCCCCAAATCGAAACCCTAACTTTTTTCTCCCAAACAGATTACCACCCCTTTCAGCTTCTTCAAATTCGCTGTATATCACTCATACAATATCACACCCATTTGTACCGAAATTTGGAGAGATGAAGAGAAGTAAGAGAGACCATTGCTCTTGACTTACATCCATGAGTGACCAGTAACCACACAAGACCCAAGAAGGTACACGACATATTTGCCGTTCTCACATGCGATTTCTCTTGCCGAAGAGGTCAACCATCTTTTCGATTAGGGGACTTGATTTGAGTTTGCATCAGACAAAGTTGAACTAACCGAAGAGATCGATTAGGAGGTCGGCGACTGAGCTCTTATACGCACCATCACCACAAACGATTGATTCGATATGGGAGAAGGGAAGAGAAGGGATAGAAGAAGAAGAAAATTGGGGATGGTATTGAGAGAGAGGTTTAGGAGGAGTTGCGTGCGCAGATCTGAAACATTGAAGATGCACATCTCCCTTTACACAACCGTTGCCTTTGCTGCAATCTTCATACTGGATAATGATTAGTGGTGCAAACAAAAATTGCTTGAACTTGGTGATAAAATAGGATATGTATAGGAATGAGAGAAGATGAGATTATTCGTTGTCTTAGAAAAGTGAAGCTCCCCTTATTGGAATGAGAAGATAAAATGGGAAGATGAAGATCTGAAGCAAGTTTTGTTTAGTTGTAATTATATTTTTGCACTTTAGTCCCCATTTAATCAAGGATAATTATGTCTTTTTTCAATTAGTCGTTAGAAAAATGGATGACAATCTAACGAAATTGATGTTAGGGAGGTGAACCCTCACGAAATAAAGTATATGAGGCTCATCCCTAAAACCCGATAACCACAAAAGGGTTCGTCCAATTTTTTCCTAATTAATAAGTACGGAGATGTTGCATTTTTCTAAAATAAATATAATAAAATGAAATTTAGATGAAATAAATATGTTCATAAAGTCTTAATTCCAATTTTTTGGATCCACTACACGCACGCTACCAATTGCAAGGCATCAAGAAATAGCAAGTCAGCGGAAAAGAAGAAAACAAGTAGATGGAACGGAAGAAACCCAACGTGCCCGAAAGAACCAAAAGTGTACTTGGATCCATGGGCCACTAGAAATGGTCCATCATAGATAAAAGACGAAAGCAGCAATGGACAAAATCATGATGAACATAAAAAGCGAACAAGGTTAAAAAGGAGATTTGGTTTAAGAAAGCCCAGCTAAAAGTATCCTAACTGAGCCCAACATAGATCAGCCCAGTCCAGCCCATAAACGTATCTCATGTGCCCTAAAATGCATTTCGAGATCAACTTTAACCTAGCTAGGTCAATAAATAGTGTTAAAAATCTTCATTCCATTTCCACTCTCCCTCTAAACTCGAGAATCCAAAGGTATGTTTCATGGAAATACTACTTTTCAAGGGTTCTTGAACTATATTCTATGATTATTATTTGTACTAAGTTCATGGTTTTAGGCATTTAAGAAATTCTGGGCATGGAATGTAATGAGCATTTTGCATCCTGGTATTTGGAAAGTACTAGGATTCAAATTAGTTGGAAAAAGCACAAGTACAGAGGATCTGTTATCACTAAAGTTTCCAGATACCTTTTTAAATTTCTGTGCAAAATCAAGTTATGGGACCCGCTTTGCAGCTTAAATTCAACCTGTTTTCTGCTGCCTGTAATGCCCTCACATTCCTTCTAATTGATTCCTAATGTTATTTCTTCGTGTAATTAGTGTATTCCAAATCATAATAAGATGAAATATGGTGGAATCTTGGATAGTTCAGAATGCTATAACTCTAATTTATGTACAAGTTTCTTATTTTGATATACCTGAAATAACATGGCTAGCCTGATTCCAGCTTATTGTGTTTATTTTGCTCGGTGGTATTAATTTGCTTTATCTGCTAAATCACAGGTCAATGAGCTGTATTTTGTTCCATTTGTTGTGTCAACGTGCTGAAGTTCTTCACTTTGCAGGTGCATCTTCAGAGGACTCAATGTAGCAATTATTTAATTATGCTTTATTGTTTCTTGAGTGCTTTGGAGATTCATCTGTAAAGAGACATTGGTTTGCCTCACTGCACTAGACATGAGTTTCATCCCCTTGGACTCATATAACTTCTCAGTCCATTGGTACCCGGTTCATACTTTTAAAAATTAAACCTCTATGATTATGATGAATACTTAAAATCAGCTTAACTCAACTGCCTCTAGGTTTGTGTATTCTTGTCCGTAACACACGTCTCATCAAAGTGTTAACAATATGTAGCTTGTGAGATTGAGAAGGTTTAAAAGGACAGGTCATGTCCTTCACTTTCTTCAATCAGGGTATATTGTCTATGATGCTATCACTTTACCTTTGAACTGTGAGTGTCATTATGAAGTTGACATCAATCATCTCTCATGCTATAATAACATTCACAAAAGCATCACTAGAAAAAGAATGGTATACTTGGAATCACCATGTAGATTTGACAAATGCTGTACCTACTAGGACTGTTTGCCATCCGAAACAATCTTCTTTGGTTTTCTTTTCCATAACTTTTCTAGAATGGCCACATCATTCCTACATCTAATATTTTATAATATGTCATTTCATTGGGATGATTGAAACTTGTCTACTTACATAGACATGAATGCATCAGAACACTTACTGTATCATCTCTAGCAAATTATTGCCTCTCAATACTTATTCTTGTTCTTCAGGATATCACTGTTATTGCAATATAAGCAGCTCCGTCTCTGCCTTTGCAGCATGTGGTGGCATGTTTGCATACCAGATTGACAATTGAAGTTTAAAACTTTAGATTAGGCTAATGTGTACTACATAGCTATCCCCTTGAAGAGCAGACCCAAGTGACTCTAATACTTATGGTTGTTGATGGCACAAGAACAACAATTATATTTCATGTACACATAGTGTTATGTCCAGCTGAAATGAAAAAGCTAGCTGAAATTTGAAATAAAATCTTCCACAAATCAGAAACAAATCGGTCCTTGGTCACAGGAAGGAAGGGTTTGGCAAAATCTGTTAATAAATGTTTACAAAATAAACGGCTGCCCACCTAATTCAGAAGTTAAATGAGATGGGTGATGGAACAGAGACTTGCTTAGCAGCTTATCATACTCAAAAGGCTTCTTTAAAAATGCTTTCTGCCAATCAATTTCTCCCCCATCATTCCTTGCTGGAAGAGTAACTGGGGTCTGAATGAAGAGTAGCTGCAGTTTGAAGGGGCTGAGATTCAATTGTAGATAGATCTGTCACTAACC
The DNA here is from genome assembly GCA_028566635.1 of Lobelia cardinalis. NCBI lineage: Eukaryota > Viridiplantae > Streptophyta > Magnoliopsida > Asterales > Campanulaceae > Lobelia > Lobelia cardinalis. The sequence goes on along the minus strand of JAOWAN010028551.1, from coordinate 9,693 downwards.
ACAACAGTTGAATCTCCACTCCTTTTAACACCAGTTCCTCCAAAAAGTACAAATTCAACCGTAAATTGGTTAGGATGGAGTGGACGCTTAAATTTTTTACACATCAGAACACTTTTATTCAGAATTTAGCTACCTTTTTGCTCTTCTTTCTTTCTGTCATGCATGATAATTTGATTCTTGATACGATGCACTTTTATTTCGAAATCCGTAAATAGTTAAGTTTCATGTCAGTGAGAGAAGTAGAACGTGGAATGCTGAATAACTACTTCCATAACTTTTTCTCAAGGAAAAGAAGCTGATCAAGTGATGAGTTATGTCGATACCCGTTACAGTTGGTGACTATGGCTACTATATCATTGCTCCTTCATGTTTTTGATTTGGATAGATCTTTTGCGGTATCATGTAGCCTCCTTCCAGTGTTATCTATCACCTTGTTCGAGTATTTTGCCTCACCTTATTAATTTTGGCTGTTTTGCCTAAATTTGTGTGCATCAAGATCTTCACGGAGATGATAAAGGCAGTTTGATTGATAACCACGGTATTTGCTCATATTGGGCTTCCTTTTTACACCTATTCCCCCCACCTACGACCCCAAAAAGTAAAAATTAAAAAATGAATATTTGCTTTATGTAAGCCTGATTGTATAGATCAATTTGTTCTTGATCCTTCTCAAGGATTTGCTTGTGTGGATCAACTGAATTAAACTTTCAAATGCATTCTCTTGTAGAGAAAACAATTGCTTTTGATGAAGTACTATTTATAGAGTATCAATGGTTCCACTATGTTTGTACTTTCCCTTATATTGTTTTAGCCTTGCAAACTTGCGGTAATGTTTATTTTTTCATGAGTAATTATAAGAAAAGGAGTTTAGTTGATAGGAGGATTTAGGCGACCATAGATGATTTGATGCTAGATGGGTAGTTGGGGGTTACATATAAACTATACCCAATTCCTCCATCTGTCCTACGTGGGGTGTTACACACTCCCCACAACTAGCCCCCACTAGCAGCCCATCTTGGGTCAAGAGCCCATCGCAGGCGATCCAAAAGTTCATGGATGATTTGATGCTAGATGGGTACTAGGGGATACATATAAACCATACGCAATTCCCCCATCTTTCCGATGTGGGAATGTGGGGTGTTAGTACCATTAGATCCAATCCCATTGCCTATCGGCTACATTCAATGTTGACCTTACTGTTGATTTGGTTTCAACTTTGTAAATTAAGATCATGTAAGATATGCAGCAATTTGGTAATAATTTCTTAGTAGCTAGGATTCTTATTAACTCACAATTAGCAGAATGGTGTAAGCTATTTTATTAGGTTATTCTAAAATTGTGTAATTATCGGATTGAATTTAATTCAAATTGTCTCTTTTATATTTATGGAGTATTTTTGATATGACATTACCCTAGTAGCACAAGTATGAGCGTCTCTGATACCAAATTCTGCAGATGGTTTAACTTTTTCTGTTGTGCAACCTGAAATGATGGTATATGCTTTGCAGATTGAATGTCTGACCGTTTCTGCTGCCTGTAATACCTCAACATTTTTACCATTCATTCATAATCATGATCCTCCTATATTTTATTCATTAGTTTGCATAATACTATGCACTTGTTTTCCAACACTGAGAGAATTGCTTTGCTCTGTAATGTTGTTGGTACTGACCTGCTCATATTTTGTTCAAGTTATTTCCACGTCAAGATTTATAGACAAAAAGCATGTCCTGCAATGTTTACACACTTCCAGCAGTTACAAAGGCAAGTTGATTACTCATCGGATGGTGATGGTTAGTGGGGGCTATGGCGGTTGGTCGTGTGCAGTCGAGGCACATTGAGTCATTGATGAAAATGAAATGGCGTAATCAGCCCTCCAAGTTGAAGGTGCTTGATGAGCAAGAGGAGGATGACCAGAGGCACAAGGAAATGCATGGATGCTTTTGTTCTTTAATGAGCAAGACCTTGTCAAGGACCTGGTAGGTGCTGGCTAGTTATGGCTAATCCTTGAATTTTGAGTTGGACTGCAAAAGGCAGAAGAAATTCGACATGTGTGAATTGATGTGAAACTATCATGCTGTGTTTTGCCTTTGATTATCAGTTCTGGTTAAGAAAATCGAGAAGAGTCCATTTTTGTTACATTTGTCCTTGTGATACCACGTACCCGCACCAGTTGAATTGAGTAAATATTTTGTCCATTGTTACATGGTTTCTTTCTAGGAATAGAATTATCTCAACATTTTCCTCTAGTCCAACATAAATTGGTGGTTGTGAATTACCGAGAGAAGTAAACATTTACTGCTAAACAGAGTAATTGAAGTGTAGGAGCCAAAAGCCGGTAAAAGTCTAGATGCTTTGAAGGTACTATTAACCCATTCATCTATAGAAGTTGTAGATCTTGTGTACCCAATTGAAACCGTAATGTGGTCATTAAACACAGCCTCTGCTGCCCACACTCTTCCCAGGACCAGTGTTCATCCTCCACAAGGAAGGGTTTTTATGGTTAGAAGATCTTGTATTGTCTTCCTCCGATGAGTCAACACACACGACGGCACAACAGCTGCAGTGCCTGCTTTCTTTTGGTAGGCCATTAAAGACTCAGCGGTGAGTTTGCTAGGGTGTGGACCGGACCTGGTGGTCCTGTCGTAATCAATTAACTAGGGTAAGTGATGAAACCCAGTTCAGTTCCGGTAGTATCCTACATTCTCCATTCTCACCTTCAATAGCATCTTACCATTTCTGTCCTGAATTAACCCATAACTCTGTTTAAGTTTGCTCCCTCCATTATTGGACTCTCATTTAGAACCCTTCATTTATGGGGAGGAAAGAAAATCCATTTAATACCCAATGAGTTGCGCCGAATGGCAGCGTTGCTTTTATATCTCTCTTTTCCCATATCTGACCAGTAGTATTTTACTTCTACTGACAAAATTTATCTCATGAATGCATGAAGGAAGATCTTACACCCATGGCTTTTCATTTCTTTTTAGTTTTCTTTTTTCAAAAAATATTCTATGGTTGATGAATATGAAACGCATATTTTGTGAAGTCTCCACTCCAAAGCTAAGAATAAAGTGGGCCATTTCCTGTGCTTCCGAATCTGAAATGTGTGCGAATCAAAACATAATGGCTTGAGATCGCTGGCAACCCCAACTTAGTAGTCCTGTAAATGTGCCGAATCGATCTGATATTTTGCGAGCTCAAGAGCCGGATCTCAAACAAATGGACTCGGCTTCACTCATATAGATTGTGTGACAATCGCGAGCCAAAGCATTAGCGGCCCTTAATCGGTCTTGGCGAGTTTGGATCAACAGAAGATATGACCTTTTTAGTGATTTGTAGTATTATATTTTCAGGTTTTGTTTTCTATTTTAGACTTTCAGTCAATGTTAATTGAGCATTTTGAGTTATTATATATTGGCTTGGGCTTATACACAGTGTTTTTAAGTTTCAGCCAATGTTGCTGGATCTGGATATTTTAAATTGAAATTTGAATCTATTAACGAGCCTCCTCATAAGTCTTATAAGTCGAAATGAGTCGAGCACGCAAAATATGATAGACTTGCAAATGGTGTTTGAATCAATTTATAAAAGCAACGCGAATCGAATCAAGTCGAGTTGAATTTAAACAGGTGAAAGTCACTCGAGTCCACAAACTGACTTAGCTCGTTTACATTACAACCCTATCAGCTAGCTATACCAACTATTATTTGATTCGCGCACGTTCTGCCCTCAGGACTGGAGCTAGCTTGTGCGCTCAATTCTGAATCGTGAAAACGTGAGCTTCACCACCAGTTGTAGACTGTAGTTACAGCTAGTTTGGCAAACTTTTAATTGCTCTCCAAATAATATTCAACATACATTGTTTGCCCTTCAGAAATAGTCAATTAAACGTGGTCCTAGGTGAATGAAAAGGCGAATCTATAAAATGAAAAAAAAAAAAAATCAATTAATTAAAAAAAAGTGGGCTCCTAATTTTCGAGACCAAAGAACAATTATAAATAATTGTTGTTTATTTTTCTGAAAGAAAAACAAACTTTTGCTACAACAGGATACAAATGAGATGGAAATTAAAATAACAGAAGGAAAGGGAAGGGAAGGAATAAGAAAGGATTGATGAGGGTGGAGGGGGGGTATCAACATTTCTCTCTTGCATCACTATCCCATGTCCCCAAACCCTAATTTTGTGGTGATAACTTTAATTGGGAATTGATGTATGTGCTTGTTTGGACAACTGCTGTTTCTATCTTATATGCATGGCTGTTCTTTGCATTATTTTCTTAAGATCTGGCTGTGTATGTACTTGTCTCCACCTCCACCACTCCTCCCTCCCCTTGACTCTTCTTGATTCATATATACCACTTCGAAAATATTTCAGAAACACAACCAAAAAAATTAAGAAAAAAAAAATTGCAATGGGGTTTTAGTGAATAAAAATTGCAGATTTTCACCATTTATGCAAATGGAATGAGATGTTAAAGTCTGGGGCTTTAATTGACAAATCCCAATATGAGATAATGTCCCAATACGCCTCTTCGCGTGGGCTTGCACGTGTAGAGTCTGCTCTGATATAATGTTAAATTCTGGGGTTCTATCTCAAAACGAATTGGTAATGAACAGAGTAGCCCAAGATCTTTATTAAGTGATTGTGCAACTAATTTATTCCCAATGTAGGATAGTGTCTCAATATGAGAAACTCTAGAACTTCTACCTCAAATGGCGTCCCATACTGTTCAATTTTATTATAATTTTATCTCAATCGTTTAAAATATTATTCTAAAATTTTAAATTTTAATTATTTGGTTATATGCTAATCTCGATCGCGTGTTGCTTACATGCTAAGATGTCATAAGACATGGGAGATCAGTGTATGAGATTAAGTCTGGAAATTTGGATTAAATGAGTTGAAACATATTTTGTTAAAATAAATAACATGTTCTAATGGGTTCGACCTATTACAATTTATTTAATTAATCGATTAACTTAATTATAATAAATGAATTAACTTAAACTCTAATTAATACTCCCTCCATCCCGAATAGATGATCTTTGAGAAATTAAAATTTATCCCATAATAGTTGATTTTTTTTAGGATTTCTAATTTTTTTTGTCCATATTTTTCTAATCTACCCTCCTATGACCATTAATTACATTTACCTCTTTTATCATCAATAAAGAGACATTATTTAATAAGGATGAATTTGTCAATATGTATTACTTCTTAATAAGTGTGGACAAGTCTAAAAGGTCATATATTACGGGACGGAAGGAGTATGTTGGATACTCTTTTGTATTAAAAAAATAATTTTTTATATATTTTAATATATAAATTTATAATTAAATAAATTAAAATTAATTAAACTATTTAACAAATTAAATCAAATTAATGAATAGTATTTTGTCAAGCCTACTTAATTTATAATTATTTTCTTTCGAGTATCTAAAGCTGTATTCTGAAACATTTTGCAAGGAAATTTTATCGGGGAATAACAAGCAAGCAGAAAACTCAACAGGAAGTCGTCGAGGGGATTGAGAAGTGGGGCCCAGATGGAGGAGGTGGGGACCATTGATATTAATATGGGCCAATACTTGCTTTTATTGTCAGTCATTTGGGTGCTTGCTATTGGCTGTCATAAATAAAAGCCCACGTTTTTTAGTGGGCCGCAAACCAATTAATTAGGGTGGTGCTATTTACCGCCCCAAAATTTCTAAAATCGCCCCCAATTTTGACAAAAATACCCTTATTATTTATCGCCCCATTATCATATAATCACTTTAATACCTTAAATATAATATTTATACACTTAAATTCTTACTCTTTATTACCATTATAATATTTCCCAAATGCTTTGGAGACACTTGCCATTGCATTGGCGAAGTAACTGAGATCTCGCGAGAGTGAGTTAGGATGTGCTGCAAACTACTATGGGTTGGAGTTCTGAATCTGGATGGAACTATCCTGTCTGCATAACAAGAACTAATCACAGCAGGTGTGTCAGGCCTAGTTCCAACACGGAGGAGTTTAGATGATTGTAAGATGTCACCGGAATGCTGTTTCTGCTCTACCTGCCTGCTGCCTTCTCCAACTCAATTTTGAAAAGAAACAAATTGGAAGATAAGCCCCAAAGACGTTGCTGAGCAGCTAATTAGGATATTTTTGTAAAAATTGAAGGCGATTTTAGAAATTTTAAGGGCGGTAAATAGCAACCCAGTTTAATTTTTATGCGCAATTCAAAACAATGAAAAAAAGAAAATTGGGAATAATGGGTCAAAAGTTTCAAAACACGATCAATAGTAAGGGTGGTTTCGATAGGGTAACTGTATCAAAATCTCATTACCATTATCACTATCGAAAAATTGGTATTGTAAAATTCATTATCATTGCCCTACCAACATTTCGGTATTACCGATTCATTATCATTGCCCTACCAAAATTTCAGTATTACCGAAATCGGTAATCTCGAAATTTCGGTAGGACACGATAGGGCATTGACATTACCAATTTTCGGCCCAAGCTAAAAAAAAATTCAAAATTCAAATTAGAAGTTAAATTAATTCACAAGTATGTCAAAGTTAATTGCTGTGTTTTAAAAAATGCACCGAAAGAGACTGAAAAACTCAAATTACAAATTTAGGAGGCCAAAATTCTACTCACTTCTATAAATATCAACATTACAAAATCATCAATTTTCAATTGAAGTATTGGAGATAGTAGGATTATGGTTTAAAATTTTTTGAAATGGTAGTTTGTAAAAATAAAATATGTAAATTGAATTTTTTAAATTTTTTATGTAATATAAATATAAAATTACTAAAGTATCTCTATTTCGGTACGGTAATGGTAATACCGTGGTAATGATATCCATTACTATTACCCTACCAAAGATTTCGGTACGATACGGTAATGATAGGACATTTGGTAATTTTCGATATGATACGGTAGGACAATCGGTATGATTGGACAATTGATATTTTTTTTTTCCACTCGTGATCAACAGTCTTTGGTCTTCACATTGCGGTGCACTAAAGCTTTTTTTCTAAAAGGAGAAACACTTTTTATTTGGATGGTACGTTGAACAACATATATATAAATGGGTGATGTGATGACACAGTTTCAAAAGTGGGCTTTGCCTTTTGGTTAAAAATGAGTTGAAAAGAGCCCCATCGTCGACCTGATCATAATAATCCTTTTCTGTCGAGCATTGTGGTAACATCGATCAATTATTTGACACCAAATTTAATATATCTACTTTTTAACGATTCAATGGATTGTTAGTCGGTAGTAATATCGTTGAAATTTTATGGTATTACTCCCACTGTTCCATTTTAAATGTACTGAAAACGATATTTTTTACTTCGCAACATGTTATTAGCTATAATGAACAGTTAAAATAAAATGAACAGAATATAACAGAGTAACTACATCAATCAGTAAGGAGTTGTTCTAAATTAATAAAAAAAGTAAACGGTGTCTTCACTCAACAAAACACTAGAGAAGAGCTAGCCCGATTCTACGATATGATCCATTTTCAAAACCAATTAATTAGTATTGTATTAACTTGTACCAAAATACAAGTTAAATTTGGCATGATAAATTGGAAGCATGCATATATATATATGCATCCACAGTTTTCTTTTGCCATCTACCTCTCATCAGTGGTCAATTCTTGTAGGAATTGAATTTGGACAAGAAAGGAAAAGCAACCCCATATTGAACATTTTTCTCTTTTGTCATCTTGGTTAGGTTTATATGGAAATTTTGCTTTTTGGGAGCTTGACTTCTGAACAACTACCCCAAAAGCAAAGATATAGGGGACATCTAATAGACTTGACTAATTTTGGTTGTTGAAGCATATTTGGTAAAAGAAGGGGAATTTTCCCATAGCCAAACAAACTGCAACTTGATCACATTTCGTCCAAAATCTCACAATTCTTCATCTTACCAGCTTACTTTGTCGTGATGGGTTTCAGCCGATTATTTGTTTGCTTTGAATTGTTCTAATCAATATTATACTAATTGCTAATCACTCTTTGTGTAGCCCCAATTCCGGATTCGTACTTAATTAAGAACATGGTTAGCTATAGGTATTCTCTCACTTTCACTTGATTAATTATGATTAATTAAAAATTAGTCACATCAGGCATGTTTCACCTAGCACCTTGCAGTAGAAAGGTTTGCTAATTACAACATATGTATGTGGGATATATTTTAGTAACGCACAAATACATTTACAGGGACTTATTCTGCTACAAATTATTTTTTCATACAAATTATGAGAATGCATTTTATTTTAGTATATTTTTATCATATGTTAATTATATATTTGTATTTTGTAAAATACAAATCCAACAATTTTTTTTTTTGAAAAAATTAACTGAGATGTAACAAAAATGTACTAAGATACAACATGCTTATAAATACAACAAAATAACTAGATACAATAAATTAACGAAGATATAACAAAAATGTAATAAGATATAACTAAGTTTTACTAAGATACAACAAAAAAAAACTAAAATACACCAAAATTAACGAAGATACAACAACTATGTATTAAGATACAATAGGTTCGCATGTTAGTACGATATTTGTGGTTTGTAACTGATCACTTTTCCATACACACATACATATATATATATATATAGAGAGAGAGAGAGAAAGATGTCCAAATAAAAATATAAATATCTTGAAAACGTAGGTTAACTCTTTTATTCAAGATGCATTTGTTTTAAATTCTATTGAATCTAAGCCAATATATGACACTTAATATTAATTAGTTCTCACTATTTTTTTAAAATTATGTATATATATATTGATCTTAAGACTTCAATTAAGATGATAATTTGTTGATCCCTTTTAATTGTGGTTGGCTTTAACTGAGAAGACTTTACTTTATCAACCAAATTTTTTTTTGCTGAATTTCAACATTAGAAGTCCCCGCCTCCCTGCCCTCCAAAACGATGGAGGAATCAAATCTCGGAATGTGTTTCAACTGATCAAAATGTCGGTCGAAATATATATATATACCGACGAAAGCCGACTAAAAAACTTGAATGCCGAAGATTCCGTCAACGAACAAAAGATTTTTAATTATGTAGTGAATTTCAAAACTGAAATTTAAAATAATTTCACATGCATTTATCGTTAAAAGAGAAAGTAGGATGAACAATATTATTACGTACGAAATTGGTATTAGCCATGTATCATGCAAGTGTATCATATATACGTATTGATTACATCTTTCAAAACCGACAATTAGGCCAAGCATAAGACTGTATTATAAGTCCCTGCTACGTTACACTTCATGCATATCCAGATAGAGCATGCAATGATGATCAAGAGTTAATTAGTGAGGGATTAGTGATATAATTAGATGCATGCATAAAGTGAAACAAAAAAATAAATCATCAAGCAAGTAATTATGTATGAAGAGTCTTAATCCAAATTCCAAAAAAGGGACTTAAATTATTTCTCTTCCCCCCTAGCTAGCTTTTCCACGGAAAGGAACCTCCATTGGCATATATATATGGGCCAACCTTGTTAAGATATTGTCTCTTTGGTCTTAGATTTACTGATACCGATCACAGAGCGAGCGAGAGAGACTTGATATATCTTTGCTCTGTGTGTGTGTGTGTGTGTGTGTGAGAGAGAGAGAGAGAGAGAGAGAGAGAGAGAGAGAGAGAGAGAGAGAG
>JAOWAN010028022.1:0-20034 GCA_028566635.1 Lobelia cardinalis | reverse complement strand
GAGAGAGAGAGAGAGAGAGAGAGAGAGAGAGAGAGAGAGAGAGAGAGAGAGAGAGAGAGAGAGAGAGAGAGATCCTTACAGTGATCAAGCCTATAGGAGAAGCAACAATCATGTCTGAGGAGTAGAAATCGCCAAACAGCTTTATGGCCTTCCTACAGATGAAAAAGTAGTGAAGATTAATATACTACAAATTTAAGAAAGCAATACTTAGAGCACCCATATGCAAAAGTTGTTATTCGTTTGCGTTCGTTGTTCGAAAATGTGCAGTTAGCATCCAGAGAGAACATATCATAATGAATTAGAGAACAGTTTATGTCCCAGATTACATAAAATATTCATGTGATCAAACAACATTTTAACGCGGCCTTTGGTTATAAACAATCAACTGCCCACTTAATTCACTATAATAACATGCAGAGAACTCTCATATTCCATGCATGGAATGTCTTAGAATGATTCTCAATGGATAACCAAGAACCTTTTCTAGCGATTTAGGATCAGAAGTTTTTCTGAGGATTCTGTTAACAGACCTTGGCATTCAGGATCAACACTCTATTTCAAAGTAACAGGAAGCAGCAGCAAAATATTTGCTAGATATTGCAAGAGAAAGGACAAATGAAGCCATAAGTACATTAGGCAATCAGAATTTATCACAAAAAAATTGACTAATACCAACGCAACCCCTAAAGAAAAGAGTATAACCATCTCAAGATAAATGTCGTCGATGATTCACGACGTTTCTGAAATACAGCTAAAGTAGAAGGGGAACATCAGGATCAACATTTTCGCCTGCACATTCTTACCAAACTTTTAACTTGCATGAAGTTTGGGTATGTAAGGGTAGAGCCATATCCCAATGTCCCTTTTAGACTAAAAGAAAATAGAGAAAGAAAAGATAGAACGCCACCCTATTATATAAGAACTTAACCAGTGAATAAATAGTGTTTTGATGAAAGAAATTTCTAGAAATAAAGAGGGGAAAGTGGAAAAGGAGTAAACTAAAAGGAGAGGAAACTGCAAAAAGGCAAAAGGGCAAAGCAAAAGAGGAGCCGAGCCATTTTTGGTCTATAGAAAACTCTGTGATTAAGAGTACTCATCATGAGTTTAATCAACAATGCATGCGCTTTATTTAGCACACATCTCTCCCTATGACTTGGAAATGAAACCATATCTCAGTTGCTTGTTATCAACTAGACTGGACCATTCTGGAATAAATTTTGTTCTCATAATAGCTGGAAAACTCACACGGGATCTATAGTCTAAAACATTGATTGCTAATAGCTTTATCTTCGCACTAGACCAAACGTGACTCGGTTCAAAAACTGTGGGCTAGTCCAACCGTCCTACACATTACTGAAGTTTGTCTATGATTACATATCTCAAGATTACCTGGTGAATTTGATGCCTATCACAAAATGGTCATTGTTATTCCCACCAAACAGCGACTGATAATCAGATGGCTTTGAAGTTTTTTGAGCTTTTGAATTGTCAATATCTTCATCTTCCTTGTCATTGGACACTCCAGTTCCAAATTCCTCAGAAAAGCGACCCATATGCTCCACGTTGACCTAAAGAAACGCACACATGAAAAGTAAGTAATCACAGGCATCAAATTATAACAACTTATATCTTGTAATTGTACATCCGTTAATCCATTTCAAAATGTTCTAGCTCAGAACCCACAGAAACTGTTAATGGCAGAAATGTGAATAGAAGCATACATCTCAATCGAAAACCAACTGGCTGGAACACCAATAAACATTAAGTACTAATACTGATGTTGGGTTAGTAACAAAGTAAACAAAGTCTCAGCTACAGATAAGCCTGGCAATTTGAGTTAAATGGGTTGAAATTGGTTGAGTTACAATAAATAACAGGTTCTACTAGGTTCAACCTATTATAACCCATTTAATTAATCGATCAACTCAATTGTGTAATAAATGGGTTAAGTTAAACTTGAATTAACATGTTGGATACTCTTTCGCACTAAAATATATTTTTACACATTCCAGTGCACAAATTTTTAGATGGGTTTAATTGGGTTGAGCTGTTTGGCACGTTAAAGCGGGTAAGTGCAGTTTAACGGATAACATTTTGCCAGGCCTAGCTACAACTGCAGAGCTTTGCACATGCCATATACAATCTTCATAATGCTACAACAAAGAGGAAAACATTTTCCTACCGTCCAATCATGTACTTGGATTGCAAGCTAGTGTTTCAGTAAGCATTAAGTTTGAAATTAGCCTTCACTAACTTTGCACCAAAAACTAAAAGCAAGTGTATTTACTAAGATATATACCTATATAGGGTCTAATTCAAATGAGAACTTAGATAATCTAGGAACCATGAGAACCACTAGGATCCAAGAATTTGAAATTTATGGATCCTAGTTAATATTTGTGGATCCTAGTTAATACTTGTAGATCCTAGTTGATATTTGTGGATCTTAGTTGATATTTGTGGATCTTAATCAAAATAACAATAATATCCATAAATATGAACTAGGATCCTCAAATATAAAATTCTTGGATCGTAGTGGTTCTCGCTATTCCTAGATTATTTAGGTTCTAATTTGAACAACTAGCTATATATAGATATACATTATCGCTCTTATTTTCTGATAAGACAAGAGTTCAGAGGCACAGTCTCCTTGGAAAAATTCCATTTACTGGAAGGAGATAAGAAAGATATCCAAGATGAACAGAGAGAGTTGTTCAGATATACAAGCACTCCGGTCCAAAATAAGTGCCATGCTTGAATTGGTACACAGTTTAGGACAAGCTATTTAAGTTTGTTGAAAGAAAAGATCTTGTGGTCCAAAAAAGAACTATGGAGGAAAACCTTTCTTTTGTTCCTAAGGAGGATTTTTGTCAAACACTTGTTACTCACACACATGAGGATTTCTGTCATCCTTCTTCGTTACCATAGATTGCGCTCATCCATCTTTATGATGCTTCCAGTGGGACGGCGGAATCAAGAGACTCTGTCCAACCTCCCGGACTCTATTTAAGGAATACTGATACTTATTTGAATGGGAGAGAGTAAAAAACAATTCTTAACTTCTTATGTATCCGCTTGTCACGGTCCGCCTCTGAGCTGACCTTGACACTCTCGTTGACCAAAGCAAGAATAAAAGCAAACTAATCATTACGGATGTTTGAAATCATTACTGCCAAAAATTTGACGGACGTATCAGTGGCTAAGAAGTTGTCAGGAACATAACCATGTTTATGGGAAAGATGAACTAATCGATTGAAGTGCCGAACACAAAACCAAGTGGCAACAATGGAAATATGGAAATTGATGACGTAAAATGTTAAATTCAAAGAATCCAGCCAAAAACAAACTATATAGGATCTCACATATGATTTACAGGGTTCACAATTTTCTAACATAGGAGCTCTAGTTTAAGTAGTTCCCAACATATAAATTTTAAATAATCTATGCAGAAAATCATCTGCCATCAGAGCCGTATTAATAAAGTTAAAATGAGCAGATTATAGGATTGGGTTCCATCATATTTTGCTTTACTTTTCCATCTAACAACAGTCGATGAAACTGATAATACTTTCCCCATCCCTTGGTAAATCCATGTAATAAATGAAGCAGCAGCACCCACTAAACAGAATCTCATTATGAAAGAAAATTTCCAAGCGTCTGAATAATGAAAGAGATTGAATTCCTTCAACGAACATAAAAGTACAAAGTATATTCTCTGCTTTTATAATTTTATGTAATTAAAATTTCACAAACAGCACCAAACCCAGGAGTTTATTCCATCTCTGACAGCCCACCTAATTTCTCTTATCTTTTCGTTAACCAAAAAAACATCCTGCCCAGTTACATGCAGGAAATCGAAGGTTACAGGTAACATAGCTCCTGTATACAGGCTGCATTACCTGGTTTATGGTTAGGCGCTGTTAGCTCTCTCATAAATAAATAAGCTAATAGGAATAAAATTTGAGCCAAATAAGTCATAATAGGACACCCCCAGCTCCAATGAGCTTTTAGGCACCAAATATGCAAGCATAGGAGGATGAGAGAGGATAAGATCACCGTAATACTCCCTCCGTTTCGTTTTAATTGTCCTGAAAGCGACATAAAGCTCTCACAACATGCCGCTATCATGGACAATCAAATCGAAACGGAGGGAGTATACTTTAAGACATTTATATTTACCTTGTTGGCTGCAGGTGTCAACTCGATCAACCTCTTAACTACTCGGAATGCAATGCTTGCGATCGGCAACAGGATTAAAACCTATGACAAGGTTAAAATTTATGGTCATAATATGATATAAAGAGTTAAGTGACCCTGCACCAGATATTGAACAAGTAGAGAGAAACTTTGAACGGTTTTATTATATGAATCAACAATAATGGACGAGAAGCAACAGATATGAAATTTTGTTGCTGACTGAGCACGAGTATTACCAAGGCAAAGTGCAAGCACTACACATTTAAAACTCAAGAGAGGTCAACTTCTGGCTTTCTGCTTCAATCTTTTCTGGACACCTGAGACTAACTACACACCACTGACCAGGTCCTCATGCCACAAGGAAACTGGCATTCAGCATTTGAAAAGATGTAGACATACCAAATCAATATCATCTGAAGGTGTTCCATGGTGTTTTACCTACTAGGTCTTTTTACTTCCAAGCACAATCACACTTAATCCCAGACAAAAAACAATCATTGATTTTAGCTTAAGATGCATAGCACAATGGTGTTTGCATCAAGATTCAAGAGGAGTGTTATGTTGGCAAAAATAGTTATCATCAGAAATCCGTACACCTTCTTAATCTCAAACTCCAATTTCTTTTGGCACTCCATTTGTCCAAAATTCTCTTACTCTATGTCCATTTTTTTCCACCGCATTTCAACTAATAGTTACCAACCATCATCTCATTTAGGTATGCAGCATATCCTCCCTCTTGACAGTTTAATGATCTAGCATTCTCCTTCTATTAGCACAAACACATACTGTTGTTTCTTTACCTCAGACATCCATCGACCAGTGACCATTATGTACCGTCTATCCATTTAATCATCGTGCAGTTTTATATTCAATTTTTCGTAACAGAAAAATTGAATGTTAGATCAAAAAGAGAAAAAACACAACGCGACGGGCAAGAAGTCCAACAAAATAAACAGCAACAATAAAAAGAAGAAGACTAAAAGGAGGAAGTCCTGCTTAATGACCGAAAGTCTGATTGCACGGAAGGTTACCCCTAGCCAATGTCCAAAGAGAGGCCATGAAAACCAGCCAGTTCCAAAAACGAGAGTAATACAAACCTCTGCCATAATCTCTTACACCTCCACAATAATGCAATCACCTATGACAATGTGGCACATGACATATCTCCACCACCACGTGAACCTGCACGGCACATCAACCTATTGCCAGTGTGTATCTCTTCTTCTCCCACAGGACCTATCAGTACTCACAACAACATCTTCGGTTGAGCTATGACTTATCAATTAAATGAGGTCAAGCTCACGTCATAATTTGTACATCATTAAATAATCTCTTGTTCCCTCTTTCCATTTCTGAATCTCTCAGGTTCCAAATGGTGAAGTAAATTACACTCTTGTAGGCACAAATAACTCTAATGAAGTACTAACAATACAGCCTATACTAAGGTGTGACTTTAGCCTGTCCAAATTGTGCTATCTATTGATGTCGTCAAGGTGCCAAGATCAGCTGACTTGGTATGAACAAAGCATACTCCAGAGTTTTCTTGATTTACTGCCTAATTACTCTACCTTTTGGTTTCAAAGACAGGCGAATTTGATCATTACATTGCATATAGCAAGTACACCAAATTTGGTTTTATCTCATCCCTTACTTCTCTGGGGTTACCCTTACCTTCTTATCTACGAGAATGTTACCATCATAATAAGGAAACAATATCCAACATTCAAATTCATTGTGCCAGAGCTAAAACCAAAACCTCCTAGGAAGCCCTTCAAGATGTTGGCTCCTGGGTGTTGAGGCGATATCTCATTTTATGGGGAAACTACAGGTTTAGCTTACACCTCCACCAACATCATATTCTACACTTGAACCAAGCAAATGAGAGCTGATGTCCAACATTACGTCTTTGAGAAATGGCAGGAAATGAAGTGCGGACTCTGTGCTGAAAACACTTTCACTAAACGCTACATGGAAGTGCAAAGTTGTGGTGGTCAATTACATCCAGGTTTAATTAGCATCACACGATAAAAATAAATAGAAAATAAAAATAAAGAACAAAATAATGCAATACCTTGGGACGAGTAAAACCTTGATCAAGGCCAGTATCGCTATTTAGATTTTCCTCATTTTTGATCTCTTGAAGCTTGGCCAATTTTGTGTCATTCTTTGTCACAAGATCTCTAGTCTTTAAAACATGATTCAGCTGCATAAATATACAATCTTAATTTGTCATTATGAGATCATGAAACTCAAAGGTTCACCTGGAAAGGAAAAAAAAAATGAAATTTTACACACAGAATGCATAATATATCCATCCATAACACTCGAGTCTTCTTCCCGGCCTTTAAGGTAAAAGGGTTTTTTGTTAGGGTGCAGTATATCCAGATAGCTGTTACCTAGAAAATAGGAAGGTAATTAGAAAGTAAATAGACAACTGCAGCAGCTAAAACGTTTTGCAGTATTAATCTGTGCCAACTATGCAGATTCAGATTGTTTTGTGTTACAATGAAGAACTGGTAGGATAAACATAAAAGCTGGATGAATTTATCTGATGCAAAGTTGAAAACAGCAGCAATAGCATCCAATCCCCAAAAGAAAGGGGCTTTTAAAACATACTTGGAAACCCTTGCTCTAATTTTGTAGTGATAAAATCACCATAAAAGTTGCAGAAATAGAAATCACAAATCAAAGGCATGAAGTGTCATGCCCAAAGACCAAGTATTCATTAGCACGGTAATGCCCAATGGGTCGTCACATCATCAAAACTGTGTTATTAGAAATAGCCTAATAAGGCCATGTGTATCTCTCACAACCTTCCCACTTTAGTGAACTCCTTACGATTTCCCTGGCACTCGTCGTGAAGCAATATTCTTCCAACAGGGGATGGCAGATCAGCTCCATCTAGTAACCAAGAGAAGGAAGGCCGGATTTGACGCAATGGCAAGTGTCTTAGCAAAACAGCATCTTTGGCCCACATTCTAGTCCTGGTATCAGCCTCACCATACATGGAGATAAGACTGCCTACATATCTCCCGCGTACACTGGGTTGAGCACTGGGTTCAATCTTTTTAAATCCGTAAAGAAAATCATGGCATGGTCCCTGAAGTATTCTTCAAATGCCAAGACATTACCTGAATTTCTATGAAATCAAACGAAAGACCTTTAAGTGGATCCCAAAAGTTTATGGATAAAAACTGGACATACTATCTTTCAGAAAGTTAGCTCTAGGAAAATCTGCAAAACAAAATATCATCTCCCAATTTTATTGTATTTTCAAAAAGAACACTAAAAAATAGCTATGGACTGGCTATTATACTAAAGAATTCACACTTAACTGGGAGGAATCAAAAGCATTTGCCAAAAAATAACCACTCCACTTGCAAATGCATCAGCTAAAGCTAGAATCTGTAAGAAGCACTTTTTATTTGGATAAAAGAAGAATATTATTGATAGGGTACGAATGTACAAAAAAAGGTGAACAAGAAATCCACCAAAAACAGCGGATACACATGAAATTACTGTATAGCAGCTTTCCAATCTCTAGCTAAATCTTCCGAAGACAAACCCGTAAAAGCGCCAAAACTCCTAGCCCATAGAGAAGATTGCATAGTAATCTTTTCCCACAACAATGACAACGATAACTCTCGATTTTTGAAGATCCGAGAGTTTCTCTCAATCCAGATATTCCAAAATAAACCGAATACGGCACAATTCCACAGCAAAGAAGCATCCTTCGATCTACCAAAGCCCACATGGCTAATCATAATGAACTCTTCCACGCTGCGAGGCATAATGGATGTCTCACCCCGTAACCCAAACAACTTGCACCAAAGACTCCGGGCCGTCGAGCAATGCATAAAGAGATGCTCGTGAGACTCACTAGCTCTCATACACATGACGCACACATCTGAAGAGATATACTTTTTCGATTGTCTCCTTTGCCACCAATCATTAGTGTTCTAACGGCCAAGGACCACTGAACAAGCAAAGACCTTGTATTTAACGGGACCTTGGACTTCCAAATGAAATGGTAAAGAGGAAAGTCAATCTGTAAATGCGGACAAAGAATTTTGGTGAAGGATTTCACCGAAAAACACCCGGTCTAATCAGGAACCCAGATTCGCCGGTCAGATTGAAGATTCGAAGGACGAAAAGAAGACAGCTGCAGCAATTAATCCGGAACCGACATGGACTCTCTATCATTGAGATTCCTCACAAAATGAAAATCCATGTAATCTGACCCCCTCCCTAACAAGGAAAGAGAAACTGAAAATCCATGTAATAGACGCGTTATGGAAACTGAAAAAGTCGAAACAAACGAGAAAAAGGGACCTTAAGAGAAAAATTCCCTGTTCAGTGATCCTCTCAAAACCAAACTTGATTTCCAATCCAACCTCATAACAGACATGAGGGTAAAAAAGGTGAAAACAACTCGAAATGAACTTCCGGGACTGGCATATGTGGTAGAAAGGCTTGCAGTTGCATCCCACCCATTATGGTTAACACCGATTTGGCTCCGAATAATTCTATGTCATAAAGAATCATGCTCCGAAGGAAAACGCCATAACCACTTGCCAATCAAAGAAATATTCTTGATAATTAAGTTCCCTAACCCTAATCCCCCCTCCTCCTTGGATCGACTCACCTTCTTCCAAGCCAACAATTGAGACTTACTCTCCTCTCCAGCCCCACACAACAAAAATCGAGGCATTATCTCTTCTAAGTGATGTGTCGCTCCCGGGGGTAACTTAAACAAGGATAAATAATTAATGAAAATTCTCGACAAACATGATTCAATGAGAGTAACTCTCCCCCCTAAAGAAAAATAAGCACCCTTCCACCCTACTAACCTCCAAGACACCTTGTCAATAACCGGATCCCAAAACTTAGTCGTCCTAGGATTTCCATCTAAAGGAAGACCAAGATAGGAAAACGGAAAATTCAAAATAGGACAGCCCAAAAGATCGGGCATTAGTTTAGAAACTTAGTCGTCCTAGGATTTCCATCTAAAGGAAGACCAAGATAGGAAAACGGAAAATTCAAAATAGGACAGCCCAAAAGATCCGCATATGATTTCAAAATTGAAGGTTCTAAACTAATGCCCGCTAAACCACATTTTGTTAGATTGATCTTAAGGCCAGAAACAATCTCAAAGATTTGAAGAATGGCAAGGACATTTGCAAACTTACCACGCCCCTCAGACAAGAATAGCATGGTGTCATCACCATATTGAAGATGAGAGACCTTCATGCAATAATTTCTAACCCAACAGCCTTTTAAGACACCCCTTGCTTCACTCCTCATTAGCAACCTACTAAGAGCATCCACAACTAACGTACAAAGAAAAGGAGACATAGGATCTCCCTGACGAAGACCTTTAGAAGCACGAAACCACTCCTTACGCTCCCCATTAACCATAACAGAGAACGAGGAAGAGGAAAGATACCCTTGGATCCATCTCCGCCATCTAGTACCGAAACCTTTCCTATCCATAACTAGATCAAAGAATCGCCAATTAACCCGATTGTATGCCTTCTCAAAATCTAATTGAAGAATTAACCCTTTCCTGCCTCTTCTCCTCGGATCATCTAAGACCTCATTGGCTACAAGAGCACTTTTCATATGGTAAGAGGTCACACTTCACTCTTTGCTGAAGTAAGGCTACAAGCAACTATGAATCAGATCCTAAACTTCATTCTATTGTTCAATAGTTGAATAACAGCATGCAGGCAAAATAGTAGCCTGTTATGCCAAATTACCTAAAAGGTGTGGATTGTTCTGAGACTGGCATGCTAAATGGATATTGAAATACGGTATGCTATACATTCTAAAACTGGAATGCGAGGGGTAGGTTTACACTAGTTGCAACAAGTTTCATTCTCTAAATGTAAAACGGAGATTACTGAGAAAATAGTTAATGGTCACATACAAGTTTCTCATTCTTCAGATAATTATGTAGACTATTGTTAAGTTCAGGCATCAAATATAATATAATCTCTTCTCTCATTCTTAAGACAATTATGTAGAGTATTGTGAAGTTCAGACATCATATATAATATAACCTCTTGGATTAAAAAAAAAAAACAGAGATCTTTCTGCCTATTGCTATATGACGCACCTACTCTCGTAGACTACCCTGGCAACATGCACATTCTTAGAAGCCAGGCTATTTATTAAACATTTGCTGGAGTGGAACCAAAAGTACCATGATCGATACTTCAAATTTTTTCTAAGGAAAACTCCTATAATATTGATAGCTCCCAGGAGCCCAGACATAATCATTTTAAACACCTGCTGGCTGTTACTTGGTTACAGACCAATGCAATGCTCAAGTTTCAGGAGCAACAAAGAATATTGTAGCAAGTAACATTGAATATCATTGAAAATATCTTCCCCACCCCACCCCCAAAAAAATATTAATAATAAAAGGTGCTGTCAATTACTACAATGATAAATGTAAAAGCAAATTATTTGAGTAACCATCAAAATATTATGTAGCAGGAAACATTCTCTTAATATATCTGAGATAAATAGCCTATAAATGTGAAGAGGAAGTGCAAGCGTAGCTGAATAATTAGTTCACCAATAAAGTTTCTCCATGTCACTTACATAGGGAGAAAAATGATCTCCGCTTGGATGAATGAAAATCACTGCCTCCAGATGCTTTGTAACTATCCAACCAGTGCTCATATAATCTTAGCTTGAGACCGTAGCCTGAATTTGAGTCACCGTCCTACAAAAGTTATCAGACTAAGAACAGTCCACAATAATATAAAGGCATCTGCTCCAATAAATTGCAGGAAAGATTATAAGCTTTGGGGGTACAATCATTTTCTTGACCGCCATAATGAAGTCTAGTTGGAAAAGTTTTAAGTTAGAAAGACTAAAATCTAGAGGTATGAGCAGGGAATAAGTTGATAATCATGACATAACAGTAACACAGTGCCAATATCACTCTGGCAGCAGACAGGATCAATATTTATAGAGTTGATACATTTGACATGGAAGATATTACTTAAAATAGTAACCAAGTTGATAAGTGCTTTGATCAACAAATATCATTTACTACAGAACATTAAGAATTACCCTCCCTCCCTCCCTCCACCCCCCCCCCTCCACCTAAGAAACCATCAGGTTTTCACCCAATATTTTTGAACATGCATATTAACTTTTGAAGCACCCTACTTAAAAGAAGTTCAAGACAAAACATCCCCTTGGCTAGCTTATACATAATATAACCCAAATGAGATGCTTGACGTTGTTAAATTCAATCTAGGGTATATTAGAACTCAAAACAGTCTGGAAGGACTCCAGTTCAGCAAGCAATAACTATTCTCCCAATAACATTAACAACTTGACTGAAGTTAGTACTACACACAAGTTGTTTATACCTACGAACTAAATCAACCAAATTATGTTGGAAACAACTTGAAAAAGCAACAGCTTCTCCAGTAAAAACTTAGTCAAAAGAATGACATAAAAGAAATTCAAGGGTTGTGGAGGCAGAGAAGATTGCAAGTTCAAACCTGATGAGTAATGCAGACTTTTTTCTTTTTTGGTTTTGCGGTGTTCATTTTCTTTTGTGCGCATAGGGAATATAGTACAAACCGTACCTCTAAAAGTAATGGATTCATTAATTATTTGGTCATTGAATCTTCACTTAACTCTGTGTTTGGTCCTAGATCTTTTTTTGCTTTATGTTTGGTCCTTAAACTTTAAACATGCTTTACGAATAGTCCTTTTTCCAAATTTCTAGGTCAAACTTAACAAAATCCGCATAATCATAAAAAAGAAAAAATATATAAAAATATAAATTAAATTAAAATTTAAAATTATAAAAATATATACGAATATACAAATAGTCAAATACATAAAGATATAAAAATTTTAAAGCTAAAAGCTAAAAAAATACATAAACAACAATTATTTAAGAAATATAAAATATATAATAATAATAATTAAAAAAAAAAGACAAACAGAACACAAATATTGAGGTTTTAATCCATTGCTTATTAAAGAAAAATTAATTTACCTAATAGATATAACCACATAGTATAAAATAGGAAATAACTATTAAGTTCGAATATTTCGCTAATTTTGCTGTTTGCTGTTTTATTTATTTTTATATTTTTCCTTCTTTAGAGTTTGGATTACTAATTAAATCCATGAAGTTTTAAAGTTAGTTCAAAGGCCTCTTAAAAGTTAAGTATGATGTTATTCTAACGAAATAATGAGGGTATAATGGGAATTTTATTAAGTTTGACTTAAAATTTTGAAAAAAGGACTATTTGTAAAGCGCATATGAAGTTTAAGAATCAAACGTAAAGCAAAAAGAGATCTAGGATCAAATGCACAGTTAATTGATAGTTGAAGGACCAAATTATTATTTAATCCAAAACTAATTATCATCAAGAAGAGACTAAGATGGAGACCACAATGTAAGGACATGAGCAATGCCTAGAAGAAGAAAAGATAACTTTGTGTGCGTGTGTGTGCATATGTATGTCATATATAATATAGCAAAAACAATATAACACAGATGCTAATTTCTGGCGATTTTGAATTTTGCTAAAATACAATAATAATAGACAGCATGACATTAATTTAACTTATCAAATCCATATTATAAATACATGTAGCATATAGGAAAGTGAATTAACTTTCTAATTTGGCGGTCCTCAATTAGTTCTTACCCATACCTAAAATGGTAAAATTTCTATATTGTAATTGAAGGAGATTTTGGTCAAGGAAGAAAGGGTAACTTGCTAACTTGCTTCAACCGGTGGACAAGTTCGCTTTCCCGTATGTATATATATATATATATATATATATAAGGGAAATTAGTTAAGCAAATAAATGTACAAGAAGGACAATATATTAGACAAAAGAAATTGAAGGACAATCACGAAAATGAACATGTGGAATACCTCCGGAAGCCACTCCCTTGTTGCCATCCACTTGCAACATGATATGGCAAGTGCAGGCACCTCCCACTTATACTTCCATCTTTTTTTCAAGAGAATCTCAACCTCCTCTTTTGATAATTTATGACACAGGTGATCATTGAACGTACTGTATGAATCAACATAAATATCCTTAAGCAACGCAATATTGCAAGAGAACGGAGAACAAATTTACATAACCCCTCACAAGATTGAAGCAAGTTCCTTCGCATATTACAAAGGTGAGATGAAAACATAAATGTAAGGAAGGTACAACATTTCGTATAAGTCAGTAGTGAGATCGTCTATTCAATTAACTTGAGCTCCATGAGGAGGACTTTCATTTCTTATAGTCTAAAGTGTCTTCTGCCTAATTTGAAATGGAACATAATTAAACATTGGCACCTCGCACATCACTCATCAGTACTATCAAGGCACCCTGGCTCTGAAATGACTGTACGTCTCCCTATCAGATACACGTGAAAGAAAAAGATTAGCTTTGTTCAACACCCACAGGTCCCACACTAGCATTGTTCTTCTGCGCCTGTCAGTTTGTGCCTTTAGGCCCTCAGCTTGGCTGATTCATTGCAATATGAGCTCCTTTCTCACGTTGTGTTGCAGAATCATTAGACCATCTAACTAATTTTTTAAAATCAAAAGAACAACCAGGAAGCTGAAGCTCAAGAGTGGTAAGAAACCTCAAGCATACCCTGCCTGCTAAGTGCTAAGCAATCAAGAGTGCGAAGGTACCACATATAGAGTCTCAAGAATGTGTTATTATAAGACCCTTCACTTGCGAGAGTCAAGCTTATGAAAAGATACTTTCCTCATACTCCAATGGGCGGAAAAAGCAATTTTTTTTCTTTGTTCCAATGCTTGCGCTATCAATAGGCAAACGGTAATCAAAAACATGTATGTTGTCAGCCAATATATTTAAGTAGCAATCACTTGATAATAGCCTTATCTAAAAGAGGACACATTCTCTCATCATTACATCGCCGAAATAATCTATCCAAGGGTTAGAATAACAACGAAAGGAACACTGTTAAACCCGGTTCTACTCTATGAGACGCTGTATGAGTAAAGTAAAAGGCAGCATTCTGCTGACAATGTAGGAACTTGATAAAATAATGCAACAAGTTACATCAGAACTACAATAATAGTTATTCTGTGCAGCCTTACACACACACACAATTGAAGCATTAAAAGAGAAAGAAAACCTCATGCTCGCTGATGCATTCATGCTAGATCCACCATTTGCCCTCACGTTCTGTTCTTCGTCCATTTCAGAGGATTCATCATCATCATATGTTCCATCATCCTCACTGTGTTCTTTTATCTCTTCCAAACTAGATCCTCGGCGATCAGTTTGCTTCAAGGTGCTTCTATGAGACTCGTTACCGCTCCCTTAATACAAATCCAACAAAACATCAATTATTTAGTACAATGGACCATGGTTTCAAGACCTTGTTAACTATTCCAGACAAACATATAAAATCATATGAAGCCACATAATTTCCTTCTCGCATATCAAAACCATGTAATAACATGTTTCTGACAAGGACAAAACTTGAAACCCCAAAATAGACGACCTGAGCTACCTCTCTTCCAAGATCAAAGACTACGTACTTACAATGACAGTAAGCTAAATAGGTAGTTTATTATGATAAACTGATAAGTAAATAATGTGCTTAGACATTGCACAATCTTTTGAATCACCAACATACTATGTGACATGAGTTTGAACACTGATTATTACATTTAAGAAGCATATGACAAAATAATTTTCGACAGAAAAATAAAGATTTTAGAGTTAAACAGAATGTTGCTAAAACAATCTTTGGCATTAGCAGCAAAAATCAGCTTTCAGTACATTTGACGGTTTACCACAACTTCTATATGCAATCACAAATAAAAAATAAAAGAAAAAGTGAGCATATCATCCCATACTAGTATGTTCCTTACCATCATCATCATCCCCATCTTCCTCCTCTTCCTCTGATGCACCTAAAGATTCTGAGTTACCATCTTCATCTGTATCACTTTTACCTTCTTCTGCCCTTTGTCTACACACAGCAGAAGCAATTGCTAAGTTTTTGCTTTGAACTTTACTCAATCAGCTAGGCACCAACAAGATTTAAAAAAAAAAAAATCACCAATTCACTCCAGACTAAGCTATTCGATAGTTAAAAGTTACTCGGATAAATTACCGATTTAATCTACAGGAGGTCATTCGTAAGTTTAGATAGAACTTTACTCAATCAACTTGATTTAAGGCCCCACCACGGTCAGAAGATCAGAAAAATTACTGACTCAATCCATATTAGGTCATTAATACATGCAGAATAAGTAAAGAATCATGGAGCTTGACGATTAAAAGTGCTTAATAAGATTCAGGCCATCCATTTAGCAAAAGCATATAATATACAACAGATAATTTAGAGCACAAATTGACGACAAGAGTTATGACCATTATGCCATATGTTATGAATGTACATCAAACACGTCCCTCAGACTGGGGGTAACAAATGAAACAGGGATGGCAAGTTGGACACAAAACCTTGCCAAAAAATACCACTCATAGTAATTTAAAAGGTTTTCCAGTTTTTTGTTCATGGTTCACACTTTGAAATGCCACTCCCTCCCTCTCTCTCCCTCAGTTCGAACCATCCGACACATTTGCAAGTTTCATGCTTCAAACTCACTCTGATAAGGGCCAATATGTTTACCTTTGAAGAGGGATATAGAGGATGCAGCTGATTGCAGGTTGATCTAAGGTTTTTTAAATTATTTCCATAAACGGTATAGCTAAGACCATTCCAATGCCTACTTCTTCCATTTCAAGGGAAGATGGGAAGTGATAAGTTGGAGACGGCTGATTGTTGTGTATCTACGCAAATTTTCTACTCTTCGGTTGCTGGTTAATAGTGAATATTATGTAATGAGTTTCCGTAGCGTTAAGTATTTAGAAACGGTTCGCCTTTGGGCCTTCAGAATGACTTGTTTTTATCCATTGATTCAAAAAAGAAAAGGATAAACCTGATTTAACTCTTCCGAACTCAAGTAGTTATCCCGAGCCAAATTCAAGTTAATCACGAAACTCGGCTACTTCTGCCGAATCAAACCATTCAAACAACACTCCGATGAATATTAACTCACTTGTGATAGTAGCTTGGTGATTGGTGCTTCTAAATAACTGACTCATATGTCCATGGGCAGTAACATTTGTAGTACCCCCAAAGCACAAAGGTGATATGTTCATGATAAAATGTATGCATGAGTGCATTATGTACAACTTAAGATCAATATAGAAGTAAAATAATGGTATATAAATATGCAAGGTATCACAATTACAAGCTAAAAGAATCAATGCTGACAGTCCCACTTAAGGTTTCAAAGCTTATGAAACTGCACCAATACTAACCAGACCAAAGAAGTTCCTAATGTCCCTATCAGACCTGCAAACAGACTAAACTAAGCGTTTCCATTTCCAATTAAATAAAACCAGCTCTTCACTTTGAAAGTTAATGAAGACTAAATTCAAAACTTCCCTTGCTCCAGTGAGGGAAAGGACATGATTGAACTAACTTATTTAATGTGTTTCCATGTACTGATGTACAGGCGTGGATATAGTAGTTAGAAAATTTTAGTATTGATAATCCAAGGGACTATGAGGTCGGAGATATCTTAAGTTAGACGCAGTCTTATATGGAATCCTCTATCTTTAATATATACATGCATTAGCCAAAGGTAGTTAAGGGTGTGAGATACCTTCCAAGTTTATAATCATCTCGAGAACCCCATTATTTCATTTCCCAGTAACAACTAAACTGAAGAAAAGGAGTTCACAGTTGACAGAAGGCCCTCATATTGCCTTTGGCACAGATAGGCAGAGAGGATCCCCGTGTCTACTTAAATATTCTCTATTTTATTACTTCTAAAAATAGGCAGTATCCTGTTTAAGATTCCCTATGTTTGGACAGTTAGGTTTATCCATGAATATAGCAAATATTTGGACCAGTGTTTCTCATTATCTAGCATATCTAGAGGCACCTAATACATTCAAACTCAAGAGGGAAAACAAATAGGATACACCTAGCAAACTGATTCGCATTGGTATCTTCAAGGGGCAAACTGAACATCAACTTAGAGGAAGCAAACAAGTGAAATGAACCAATGAGGTCTTGCTCTAGTGATATCCCATTTTTCTCCCTAACGGGTTGGGGTTCAAGACCGTCGGGGACAAAGGAGAACTATTATCTTGTTGAATATATCGCCTACACTCGCTTCGGGCTTTAAGCTCTCTTCCCTAATCTTGTAGGCTTTAAGCCCTCTCTGTTACATAATAGAGGTCATGCTAATAAGTGCCCTAAGGGCACTCTTTAAGAGATACAAAATAGGAAAGTTTTTGCATTGGAACAATACATCATAGCATTAATGTGTATAATCATTAATCATTATACATTTGATGATAATTAATGCTAAAACTTTCCTCTTTGGGTTTGGGTCTCTATCTCCTCCAACCTTTAAAAAGAAAAAGGCAAGTAAAACAACAGGTTTCTTTCCATTGTCCCTCTTTGTAGTTCTTGTACGCTTTAAGCCCCGTCTATTACATTTGTAAGCTTTGTAAGCTCTAGTTAACAAATAATAAGGTTTGGGGTTAGGTTTACATCCCCTCCAACCTAAAAAAAAATAAAAATTGAAAGAACATGTTTCTTTCCCTTATATATTACCATCCATTCTGTTTTGTAACATGCCAGCTGACCCATCATAAAATATGGTTATACACCCATGTGGGCCCACATCTAATCCCACACTTGAATCAGTTCTTAGATTACACAGGCGTGAATGATTGTTTTTTCCAAATTACGAAGTGATGAGTATAAAAATTCTCAAAAAGGCCAGTGGAGCAAAAAGAAAAGAGGAGAAAGAGAAAAAAAAAAAAAAAAAGGGGGGGGGGGTGTGGAAAAAACTTGATTTAAAAAAAACCTTATTTTGTTAGCATTAACAATGGTAACACTTCCACACCCCAACTTCTGCAACAAAGTATCAAACATTGATGGTTCTCTATAAATTACTACCTCTTCTTCTGGCACTTCCTCTGAAGCTATGTTTGAATGCTCCTCAGACAATTCTCCTATATCAGCACAGAGGGGTGGGGAAGAGAAATAAGTAAATCATACAGTACTACAAAGTGTAAGCTTCATTTGGACGCAAAATTGTAATGGTGAATCTGACTTGAGAGATGGCTTTGCTTTGGACCAGCCAAATGTTAAGAAAGGATTCATGCAGCATACTCCATAACTGGACAAAGGCAAAGTTGATGACAGTGTCCCAAAATGAGTGTTACTTTATGCAAACCGGTGAAATTATGAAAACCAAATCGTGAGCATCAGCTTTTAGTAAAAGTCTTCATACAAATTAAAGCTCAAAAGATGAAAGTAAGAAGATCAGATTAAAACATGCAGTTTGAAGAGCAAGACGATTTCCAATTACTTTCAGTATATATATGTATGTATATACTCCACTATTGAATCTAGGAGCAAATAGATATTGAATCTAAGTTGGTACTCACGGTTCTCATTTGAATATATATATATATAATATATATACCTTATACAATCAGAGTTGTCATCATGAATATAATTGTGGACCCCTACGCAGATACTGAGACATGTTGGGACGGAAATAAAACAACAAGACTTGCCTGAATCACTGGGAGTGGGGCTAGGAGGACTATCCTCTTCTTTACGGCGATTCTTTCTTCCACGCCTGCTCTCCGCCAAGTCCTCATGTCTATTTTGTCTGCTGAATCCTACAAAATATGATAAAAAGTATAAAATGTCTCATAATCCCTCGGCCAAAAACTCTCAACAACGCACACATTTAAAGGCAAACAAGGACCCATGCACAACACATGAATCTAAAAGCTGTTTAAATTGCATTTGATGAATAAATAATGCAAAAGTAACTATTCCATTATCTTAATTTTTCCACAGCTAATAATATCAAAGAGCTTGCCATACACTCATTATAAGAGTATAACAAAGTTAGGGGCCTGCTAAGAAAACATAACAGAAACGTATAGTGAGAAATTGAATGATCGATAGGATAACGGAAGAGTGAAGAGAGAGATGCTTGCATATATATATATATATATATAGAGAGAGAGAGAGAGAGAGAATTTAATTAACACTCACGATTAATCAACAACATAATGAATTCCCAATTCAAACCAAACCAGCTAACTATTATCTAACTTTACACCATTCCCGCCGAACAAATTAAACTAGCATACTCAATAACCAATATAAGTACTATCACAACATGCAATCATCCCCTATACTAACCACGCCAAACGGTAAGAGTAGCCAATGCACAGATGCTTGCCCCATGAATAACCTCTCGTTCCAAGGATTAATATTCGGAAGCCTCTTATCAACAACAACCCTATCTCCCGACAAGCATCCTGAATTGGCTCCATTGACCAACACCTGCATTAAGGACTTGCTTTTTTTACTTAACCAACGTTATCTCTAGCCGTTATATTTATGTCTAACGGACACTGGCCAATCAACACCTGACCTTTATTCCAACCAATAGTAAAGTGGGAGTCACATCATAACTATTAACCCTCAACACAAAATATATATGTTTCAGCAGCAATAAAAACCTCATACAAGTCAAGCTGCAATAATTCTTTCAGTCACATAAAAATTCCACAACAGAAAGGGGGACAACAACGGTAAAAACCAAGGTAGTCAAAATCGGGATCTTAAGTAAGATCGGAGAGGGGGGGTAAGATCGAAATCGTAAAATCGGATCGTAAAATCGTAAGATTCTACGAACTTCTTAAAATTAAATATTAGAACACATAATGCATATACCAATATAA
>JAOWAN010027706.1:0-20046 GCA_028566635.1 Lobelia cardinalis | reverse complement strand
CTCATCTATAAATGCAAATCTAACTGATCCATTTGAGAATTAAAGAAGTTTTTCCGAACAAAATTTCCCAACATTGTAATGCACGTCCATAACAACAGCTTGCGGGAAAAGGCTACTTGGGGGTTTTCATCATAGCCTTAACTTGGCAGAGTTTCAAGAAGCCAGACAGCAACCAAATCAAACAGTATGACAGTAAGCTCCAAACTAGATCTTCAGAGGTGGAAGTCAATTTGGCGGATCATGAATATCCGAGTATATTTCTCCATCCCACAGATTGAGCTTCTCCCTGTTAATGAAATTATTGTTGGGAACAATACTATCAGAAACGAAGATGATCCTAGCCAGACATTGACTAGAAATCCGAAAGTTCTGAGGCTTACGTGGGCATGTGATAGCAGCCTGCATTAGATACATGTTCAATCTCGGTGCATGTATCCTTAATCTGAAAAATGATAAGATTTGCTTTCAGTATGAATAGCAACAACATAAGGCACAACAAAACTGAAGGAGACAAATCGGAAACATTACATATTTAACACCCAATCGGTCTCCGCATTTGACACAGTAAACATTGGATAGAGTCAGCGAACCAACGTCCTGATGGTTCTCAGGGCCATCCTCATGCACATTGACACTACAAAATGGTAGAAATAAGAGCAGAATTAGTAATGAAATTTTAATGGGGAAAAAGTATTTCTTAGAAGGGATTGAGATGATCATACACTTTAGAAAATTTGGGTCCAATGAATCCAATTGATTTGTCCGGCTGAAATAAGCACAATCAAAAGTACATCAGATCAATTCCCCAAGTTTATCTTAAACTATAAAAAAATAATAATAAATAAAAAAAAACAAAAAAAAAAAAAAACACTATAAGAATCACAAAGAATGATAACAAACTTTTTGTTTGTCAAACATGTGAGATTTCTCTCTCTCTATATATATATATATCATGTAAAATTTCTTCACTATTAAAGAACTTCATCAATGGCCATATGTTATATAAAGATTGCAGAATCTTGAAAATGTTAATGAACTGTTATACTGCATAACAAGAAATGCACAGATTTAATGTGTGTGTGTGTGTGTGTGTGAGAGAGAGAGAGAGAGAGAGAGAGAGAGAGAGAGAGAGGAGGAGGATGAAGTGGAGGTGATCAATTTCATATTTTTGACAAGAGAAGGAACAGGCTGAAGCACAGATTTAACAAAACCATAACAATTATAAATAAATATATAGTTTGTGATGAAAAAAAATAATTTTAGTAATATGTAACTGAAAATGTTGAGTATAGAGATGATAGAAGAGAGAGAGAGAGAGAGAGAGAGAGAGAGAGAGAGAGAGATTACAAGTTCAAAATCCCCCAGATAATGTGGAAAAGCAGCAATATGAGTATGACATGCGCGACAGACAAGAATACCGTGGAAGTATTGATCATCATCATCATCAAACTCCAGATCAACAAGAAAGAGCCTTCCCATTGTCGAAATTCCAAAACCTCCGCTGCACCAATCAAAATATATAGTACCCATGCTGTTACTACAAAATCGTTTCAAGAAAATGTAAACTATGAACTGGGTTTCAGGGGGAAGAACAGAGCAACTGTACAATTTGACAGAAAAGTCGGATTCTTGAGGGTTTAATTATACCTCCTGACTGGGTTTCTTGATTTTGTGTGTGTGTGTGTGTGTGTGTGTGTGTGACTGACAGAGAAGGGGGGAAGAAGAAGAAGAGGTTATATAATTTGATGTATATTTATACAAGTTCGGGGGAGTGTGTAACCGATTTAACAGCCAAGGCGGGAAATCACACTTTTCCGGGATTTGCTAAAATAGGCCATATCATAATGCTAAAGTGCGCACTAAAGTAATTTATTGCAGAGGGGACTAGGACCGACCCCTGTTACGAGCAGCATTATTAGTACAGGGGATTAGAGAAAATATTGAAGAGAATTTGCCTAAACTTCTTTCGGCTGGAAACTTGGAGATGAATAAATCTTTTAATTAAAATTAAGAAATTAATTGAAGGAACTAACAATAAATGTAAGATTATTAATTATTTTTTTTTGGAATTAACAATAAATGTATGAGAAAGGCCTAACATACTATGATTAGGACCCCTGATCATACTAGGAGTAGGAGTAGTACATATGTCCCTAATCATACTATGAGTAGGAATAATACATATATAAGAATAATTATATAATTATACGTCTATACGCCCCCGAAAGATGGAGCAAGGGAAGGAGACTCCAATTTTGGATGGTGCCTGCAAACGAGATAGTGCCTTAGTTGAGGCATCTACAATTGATCAGAGAAAGAGACATGAATCACACGAAGAAGACCATCTTGAACCTGTTCCCTGACAAAGTGAAAATATTTATGCATGTCGCTGATCACAAGCGACCATGGAAGAGTAAGGGTGTGTTTGGATGATCGATTGTTGGAATAATTTTGATTTGATATAATATTTGATAGGATATAAAGGTGATTGTAGGGGTATGTAAAGGAGATAAGTGAGTGAAAATAGTGTTTACCGAGCGAACATCATTTTTGGTCACAAACGCACTAACTTTTTTTTTATATTTTGATTGCATCTTGGATATGATTACAATCCATAATGCTTGCAGTCCACAGACGAGTATAATACATTTTCCATTTTCATCCACCTCACCGTCACAAAACCATACCGACATCACACATACTAACCCCTTCTTTTTCATTCTCCCACCAGGCCACCACTACCATACTTCCTAACTCATTCCAATACTCACCCCCACCTGAGCATCTCCTCCATTGCTTCTCGCATCCAAACCACCAACACCACCCACTCCCTCAGTACGGACAATTTTCCTTCCTTTTTGCACACATCTAAAGCAATCTTTGGATCATGGACTTCGAGCAAAAGAAAAAAAACAGGCCCGATATAAAAAATATCAATTTATCATCTTATTTGCTAACAAATAACAAAAAATGTAGTGAACAATCACACGAGCTTCTTTTTGCAACTAGAAATTTCAATCTATCGAAGTATTTATCAATGTCAACTAAGAATTTGATAATGTTCAATGCCAAAAACGAATAAAGGGATAAGGAGTCAACATTATCGTGGTGTCCATGTATCTAGTGGTTAGTCTATTTTCGAAATTAAAATCAACCATATTTTTTCTCTTTAACATGATCTTTAGGATAGTGATTAACAAGTTACTCCTCATGTTCCATAATAGTGGACCTTTTAGACTTATGTACATCAATTGGTAATTTAAGCGCCTAGATGTACCTACCAAGGTGCATCGACAAGTGATCTCACTCTCCCACTCTCCCCCACTCTCACCTATTAACTTCAATCAATCCCTAAAATTAAGGGATTAATTTAAAACAAAAAATCAGATTTATATAAACTCCATAATTAATGCCTAAATTAACTCATGCCATAATTTCTAAAATTAATAAGAATTCAAATTTTAATACAAAAAATAGATAAGTAAATAAACATAAGTACCGACGAATGAATATAAGCATTGACGAAAAGAATATAAACCAATGACGAAATGAACATTTGTAACCTTTATAATAAAGCAGTTTAATTATAACA
Organism: Lobelia cardinalis; assembly: GCA_028566635.1. Lineage (NCBI taxonomy): Eukaryota > Viridiplantae > Streptophyta > Magnoliopsida > Asterales > Campanulaceae > Lobelia > Lobelia cardinalis. The sequence continues at coordinate 16,454 of JAOWAN010027706.1, read as the reverse complement.
TATCAAAATTCAAAATAAACATCAAATTATAATCAAATGAATACAAACGTTGAAGTAAATGAACATTACATACTGACGAAATGAACATCTTCAATTCCAACTGAATTCGCACCACCCTTCGTTAACTATAACCACCCTAATCCAAGCTCCACTGTCGAATCACCATCCAACTGACATGTCTACCTACTCCATCCCTCTCATCGATCTCTCTCATATAAATGATGTCGAGAGTGAAATTTCGGTTGCTTGGTGGTGGGTTATGGATAGTGGCGATTGAGATAGATCATTGGTGGTGGCGATTGAGAGAGGTGGTGAGTCGTAGATGGTAGATTTCGGTCAAATGAACGAAGTATGTATGTTGGATGGGGGTTGTTATCGGCTAATAGAGATTGAAAGAGATGGTGGCTATGGATTTGATTCGAAGAGAGATGATGGCTATAGAGGAAGTAGAGGGGGGAGAGAGAGAAATGTAGAGAGGGTAGAGAGAGATACGGGAGAGAAAATGAAACTTATTGATTTTATTTTTGAAAATCAGAGTGTATTACAATTTATTGTATATTTATTCAATAATAAGGGCATCAAACTATTTTTTTTTCTACAATCTCGAAAATTCAACTCAAAAAAATTTATATTTTTTGCGATTACTCCAGCTAATGAACATGAACAATGAATTTAATGAACATAAATAATGAATCTAATGAACATGAAGAATGTAAACTGATGAACATGAATAAAATAAAATAAATAAAACTATTGAATACAAAATACATTCTCAATGAACATAACATTTTATAAAATGAACACAGCATTCTAATAGTCTGTTTCTAATATAACACATCACGTTTATATATACAATGAGCATAACATACTTATAATATGAATGCATCAAATTTGTAAAGTGAACATAGCATAATAATTAAATTAACACATCATACTTATAATATGAACAAATGAATATAAAGTAGAAAAATATGAATATGGCAGCAATAAAAATAAAAATCAGTATTGATTATTTTAATCGATAGTTTTAATCCCTGATTATATGAAATCTCTAATTATATGGAATCCCTAATTATAAAAATTTGTTGATTATAAAGAATCTCTAATTGTACAGAATTCCTAAAATAACTTCCTATATATATGGAATGGTGGTTAATAAATCTAATTTTTTTTTTATTTTAAATCATTCCCTTAATTTTATGGATTAATTGAAGTGAATGAGTGAGAGTGGGGGAGAGTGAAAGAGTGAGATATACTTGCTAGAGGGGTGTACCAATCTCTATGCGCCTGTGCGCTTAAAATAATTTTCATATGCACATATATTAAGAAATAATATATAGTGATGAATTTATCCTCATTAACTAGTCACTCTTTATTAACTGTAAAAAAGAGAAGTATAATTAATGATAATTGGTAGTTGGGAGAATATAAGGGTAATTTAGGAAAGTATATGTTAAAATAACCTAAAAATTCTAAAAAAAAACTATTTTAAAATAATTATTAACTTTTAAAAGGTCCATTATTATGAAATGGAGGGAGTATTAAGGAGAGTATCACGTGTCACATAATAGAGACCAAAAAACCATAAAATCATCATCTAGGGAAAGAAAACTACAAAACTACAAAATTATATTAAAAATTTACTATTTAAATATAATAAAATTGATTTTTACATGACAGTGATATTATAAACAATAAAGTATGCATTTAAATTTAAACCCTTAAATTTTTTTAATCTTTTAATCTAAACCATTGTATTTAAATACTATTTTAAAAAAAATTTAACTCTAAGTTTTGTATAACATCTAATTTTAGAAATTTCATTATGATATTCAACTTTTATATTTATTAAAATGTTAATTTTTAGGTAAAATTTTTCATTATTTTTGCTTTTCTATATTGTGTCCTGAAAATGAGCACACACACACGGGCACAACCATGTGGAAATAGTAGTAATCGAAAAGGAAAAAGAAGAAAAATAGATATGTACAAGATGTGAAAGCAAGGGTACAATTAACACTGAAATAGTCGGATCTTTTCATTTTCCAGATGTGGGTGTGTGTTAATTGGCTGCCACAACCGGCGGAGGAACGCACAGCGGCACAGAGGAAATCACTGTCAGCATCAGCAGCAGCAGAAGATCCAATTCGAAGATGGCGTGGAGAGGACAACTGTCTAAGAACCTCAAAGAGCTCCGTATTCTCTTTTGCCAAACCTCACCCGCTAGCTCCTCCACCAGGTTCTTCCAATTTTCCAACATGTCCCGATTCATACTTTTCTATGATCGTTGTCGCTCTTTTAGGTTACTCGTAGTTTCGTTAGTTATTTGAATTTTTCAATTGGATGACCAGGGCATTTGTGGAGAAGAATTACAAGGAGCTGAAGAAAGTGAACCCTAAGTTGCCTATTTTGATCCGGGAGTGCAGTGGGACCGAGCCCCAGCTGTGGGCCAGATACGGTATGGATGCATCTTTTATCCATTTGCAATGGCTAGCTTTGTGCTTCCTATGTTTGGAATAGGTAATTTTGCATTGAGTAAATTGAAGTGATTTACTGTTCAATCTTTGGATTTAGAAGTTACATTACTGTTGGTTGGGTTTGTCAACTTCCACCTGCGCGTGTCTGTGAGATGATTAGGAGTTTATATTCCCTGTATAAATTATTGTTGAATTGCCAGGGTTAGCAATGCATTTTTTGCTCAGGCTGCACAACTTGAGTTTGCTTTGAGGAGACGAAGTTTCACACTCTTGCACTTGCGAAAGTTAACCATGAACAAACTCTTACTCATTTTGTGACGGAGAGTGTTTTTCTTCAGTTTTTCGTCTCTCTCTCTCTCTCTCTCTCTCTCTCTCTCTCTCTCTCTCTCTCAGTTTTAAGTTACGAAATACTCTTGTAGGCTTATTTCCACACTGATCATGGAAACTGGTCTCACGCCTAACAATGTTATCAGATACTCATTAATAATGATAATGAACTCTTCTTAGGAATGACCTCTGTCCATATCTACAACAACTCTCCTTGCTGAGAAACTTAATATGGACCCTGATTGTGACAAGCCTATCGATGATTGAAGATACGAGTACTAGGTTTCATTTGGTTCATAGGTTCTGTTGGGAAAGGGAAATTAGAGATACTTCACATCTTCGGTAGACAAAAATAAATAAAATCCAGAAACAAACATCTCCGACTCTAAGGAGGAAAGAGGGTGTATATGAAGTCATGGGTTTTGATATATTACTCTAGGTTACTTTGTGGGAGAGTTCAATGCGTGGGAGGGTGCTAGTACTTAGTAGAACCTGTGGATAATTTATTCAAGACGTCTTTCTCTCTCCGCTTATCTTTACACGTGTGTAGTTTTTGTATGCTTAAACACATCCTACCCGAAAAGAAAAAAGTTAACTTCTGCATTTTTCAGTTGTATTCTAGCTCATAGTTATCAAAAGCGGGCCTAGGCGCTAGGTGCACCGGGGCGCAGGGTTGGGGCCTTGCGCAACCACCTATGATTTTGTCGAAACTCCTTTCCTTTTTGCCTTCGGGTGACAATTTGCTATGGAAGATCAAGATCAGAAGGATTAACATTTGTGTCGGAGGAAGGAGTAACTGTCGGACTAACTTCGAGATTAGGGGGTAAAGTAGCATGTCTATGTTGCTTGTAGGAGGTGCTTTTCTCTCCTCTTGTCTAGGCAAAGGAAGAGGGTCCAAATATCTAGGCTCCCCCTGAGTAATAGATACAGGATTAAGAGAAGTATCCATGTTTATTTCTTCATTTTCTAAATCCTCCTCCTGAAGGGATGAAAATAAGCCGGAGGAATAGTACGAAGCCGACTCCCAAATGTGAATCATGACTAACAAACACTCGACAAGTGGAAGGATGATAGCATTTATACCCTTTTAGTCATGATGTCACATTTTGGGACTCGACTTCTTATTATTTCTCGGGTTCTTGTTCATCTCTTAGGGGGTGGATTTAGAAAATGAAGAAATAAATGTAGAGCTTTCTTATCCCTGTTTGTGTTACTCATGGGGAGCTTAGAGATTTGGATCCTCTTCCTTTGCCTAGACATGAGGAGAGGGAAGCACCTCCTAATGACGAGCCATGTTTGAAATTTGGCAGGCTTGATGGACAGATTTTGTTCTCCCGCAGACAATATAGACATGCTACTTTAGCCCCATAATTGTCTGATCGGTGGCTATGTCATGAAAAACACGGTGCAAAGAGAAATTGTTATCGAACAGTTGAGAGAATTTGGAATACGCTTATCAGATAACACATTTGAGGTAAATGATGTATGTAAGATAGATTTCAATGGTAATTTGGGAGAGTAATGAATAGACCCCTTTCACGAGATTATGTACAAGGGATTCATTTGCAATCCGAACCGTATCCGGTTAGAAGACTGGATACAGTTAGAAGAGATTATGTACAAGGGAGCTAAACATTCTTAAATTTGTCATATGATCAGAGGCTCTTGAATCAGTGATCCAGGAGTTAGAAGACTTTGTAGACGTTTAGGCGGAAGCCATACCTATGTGGGGAAAGTGAGAAGATTTTGAAGGAGTGGAAGAGTTGGCTAGCAAGCTATGAAGTGCACTTGTCTCGGAGGATATCAAAGGAGTCTCAGCGACTGACATAGGAGTATTCATGCCGAGATGTATGTGTCTTTGTTGAGAGGTGAGCACTATACTTATGATGTCCCAGTCCCCCTAGGTCACGAGTCACTACCTCATGACGTCCCCTAGGTCACGACCTCAGCCACGTCCCCCTAGGTCACGACCTCAACCACGACCACGATCACGAAGGTAAGGATGTAGGAGGAAGCACATGTCACGAGTTTGTCCAATCTTCAAAAAATATTACACAAAGTTGGACTCCTATCAACAAAGGAGGATGCCACTTGTGGGCCAGCAACAGTAACATGAGTACCAACAAGGGCAGAACGATCAGACGGTTCCGGATGAGAAACCATAATATGGCGTCGAGTTTTCCCCCCTTGAGTACGAGCATGGACAGTCGGAATATCTAGAAGTGGAACTTTTCTGATCAACTCTATCTTAATGGGAACATAGTAAACATTTAGGCCAGTTAGAAAATCAATCAGTTGGTCTGATAGGCTTCCGCATTTTCAGTGCATTCTGCTCTAAAGGTGCCATAATAATTCAGTTTTGTCCATAACCCTGCAGTTGTTACCCTACAATGTCTCACGAACTCTCTTTCTAGTCTCATAAACCTTTGAATGATTTCCACAATGAGAGCATGTCAGCACTATCAAGTTCCAAATTTCTCAAGCTCCAAATTTCGTAAGCAGGAACATGAAAAAGACAACTCTTCCGAATATTGGGTTCCATAGAGTTAAAAAGAGCCACGTTTTCGCCATGGCATTGTGCGATTTACAATCATCAAGTTTTGGATCATCATCCGCCCACAGGTTTCTTAGACCTTCCTTAATAATTTTTTCATTCAAGGTTTGAGTCGAGAGTAAACAAGCTTGTGACCATGATAGGTAATTAGACCCATCACCCATCCAATTTCCTGCCGCTAAGAACGAGGGACGAGCTTAAGCTTGTATCTATGCTCTATTAAGGGAGAGCAGGGGTAATAATATCTCAAACTACTTTTGGAGTCTTCAGCTGATGCTCCTCTTATTTCTATATATTCGTTGTTATTTAAACTACTGCTAACTCTTGTGCGTGATTGTGAGCAACTTTTATCCAGTAAAAATCAATTGTTCAACATCTTCTTAACATCTACAATTAGGTATAAGCTTAAATTAGTACGTTGTTACTAAGCGAATTGAAATTTATGTAATAGAAAATGCACATGCATGGTGTGTACCATTGTATCGTGTTGAACTTATAGTAATGTCTGCTTGGGAAATCGTAAAGCGGTGAAACTATACCATTGTATTTGAAAGTTTTGAGTGCAGGAGCTTCATATTTAGCTTTAGGGTTGAGAAGTTATCTCTATACATTAAAATAGATCCCGATCTTTTAGACTGTTTCTGGCAGACTCCTCATCTGTCTTTGTATCATTTGATGGTTTAGTTATAGGCTGCCCCTTTCGGTTCTCTGTTAGGTGGTGCCGGCGGTTCCGGTGGGTGTGAGAAAATGAAATTGCTTGGTTGCAGCTTTAGAGTAAGCTGCAGAAATTAAACAACCAAAATAAGTAGAAAGAATTTGTACTAGACCGTGAAAAACTTAAAGACAATAATAAACTAATTCTGGTGTCACTGGATGTGAAGATATATATATATATATATATATATATATATATATAGAGAGAGAGAGAGAGAGAGAGAGAGACATGACTTCTTGCGGTGGTCGCTAGTGCTGGTGTGAGCTGTGCAGAGGGTCAGTTTTTTTATTTATTTATTTATTTTTTTTTGTTGTTGGTGACTGAAGATCATGGAAGATTACAGTAAAAGAATTAAACATGATTTATACATGTGACTTGTATAAGCCATTATATATATTCAGAAAAGGAAGTGGTGAGCTTTTGTCAGCAGTCATGACCTTTTGCCTGTGTGGGTATTTATTCACTTCAAACTCTTTGGTTATTTCGAAGTCACTGAAGTTAGCAACTCAAGTATTTGTATCAGAAGGTCACTTTTTAGGAAAAAAAAAATACAAGGGGCGGTGGGGAGGGAGGGGAGAGGATGCCATAAATTTAGGTGTTGGGTGACATTGCCACTATACTTGTGAATTTAATGTTTGAGGAAGCAATATTAATTGTCATGCAGCCGTGTTCTGTTTATAATCGACAATTTGGAGGGTGAGATTTGAGAAATCATAGAGCTTTTGGGGAGGAAGCTTTATCGCTAGATAGACCCAAGGAATCTCGCTTCATACATTGTTTTAACCAATTATGGAGTCAATGCCAGTTCCTTTTAAAACTTTTGTGGAATTTTGGTGTATTCTGGTTTTAGCATATTTTTTGGTTCACTGCTTTTTATACCTTTTGTGTACATAGGTTGCGGTGTCATTTTCAGTGCATTAGTAGATAATCTCTTATTAGCTTATTATAAAATAAATTCAATGTCCGAAGAAACTTCAACCTGTTTATGGTGGTATAACTTTTTCTTCTCCCCTCGTGGTAAACTAGAGGAGGAATTTGAGGGGTTCGGTAAAGATTGTCTTCTTGCTGTCTAGAAGAAACATACTGTGCACCCATGAAGAAAAATGAAAAGAAAAGAAAAGCAAAGGCAAGAAATTGAAGTGTTTGTTTTCGGTTTTAACCTAAAGAAAAGGTCTGAGAGGTGTTTTTCCTGTTTTCTTCACAACAACAAAAATTTGGGAAATTAAAGGAAGAATCTGCTTTTTGGATATCATTATTCCACCTTTTAATCAGATATATTTGTATTGGGTGCAACCCGTACGTGTGTGTATAGTGTAAATGTAATCAAACATGCATCATGAATAAGACTATTATAGCGTTCCAAATATAATAATGTAGAAACAAGATATGGAGGCAATGACCATTAAGTTTTCTAGTTCTCCCGTACATGGATTGCATCTCTCTTGAAATATTCATTTCATGTCGATCTCAATATTTTATGCTTTCTCGATAATACCGAAGAATTTGAAAAATGCCTTAAATATTCCGCCATCCGCCCCAATAAAATATTCCTTCATCTTTTGCGGATATTAAGGAGATAGCTTAAGATGCTTGTACCTCTAGTAAACTTCACTAAAATTTTATTTTTAGAACGGGGACTATTTAATTGGATGGACAAAAATGGAAAGTTGGACGGGAGTACAATAAATTAAATAGTTGTGCCAGGTTTGGATGAATTATCCTCATGTACCTTTTGGAAGATAAGAAGGTCTGCACGAGTTTGCGTGTATAGCTATTTTGGATTACCTTTTTTGCTTGAGTAAATGATCCTTGTTGGGCCTCTTGTTCAGATGAAGTATGCTTTTATTATGTGCTTCCAGTGAGATGATGATAGTTTTCTATCTCACCAGTGAAGTAGTTGTATTTTCCTTGTTAAACTGATAGGGGCACTTAAGATCAAGGTCCTGGATCTTGGATTCCAGCAACTCTGAGTTCCAATTTGTAACCCTTATGTGTAAAGCTCCTTCTCTCAAGTTTCTTTCCTTTCAATTCCTTGTGAAACAACTTTATGGATCAGCAAGCTCAAGGTAGTTGACATAGTATGCCAGAATTTACGTTGATGGTCTACGTCAGCGATTGAAACCATAAAACCTTCAGTAGTGACAATAGCCTAGTGTTGTTTGAGACTTCAAAAATATTTTAGTGTTCACTGTTCATGCTGTGAACAGAAACGAAGCTGCGAAGATCATTACTTCTATTAGCTAGTCCAATGGGTAGTGGCGAGTCCTGGTTAACTTCTTAAGATTTTAGCAATTCTTCAATTTGATAGGAGCTTCATGCCATTCATGAGCAGCGGGCCCTAACTCCAGAGGCTTCTTCGTGCATGGCAGCATTGTCCATCACTTGTACCAGGAGCCAAGCTGTCGGTAAGAGCTCCACTTCGGTAATTGAGGTTTGCAGATACACTTCAAACATGTATCAAAATATATAGGTCAGAAAAAGTTGCGTGATAAAGTTTTTAATTACCGGCTAATAGGGCGAATGATTATATGATTGCAGTTAATCATCCTTGCTAAGGCCATTTTGTGTAGGATAACAAATGAGCTTGTTTCCTTGGAATATGGAATGGTTTCAGTAAGGTTTTTCTTTTTAAAAACATAACTGCCACTTAAAAGCCCAGACTCTAGCACTCAGGTGCCTTAAAGTGAGACTGTTGGCATATATATTCCCAATAGGTTGCCTTTGATAGAAATTGAATTCTTCATAGCACTTTATTATCGATTATATGGGGTTTACACTGCGTGAACTTTGCCTTGGTTCTTCCTGGGCAGCTGTTGGTGGGTGTCCAAACCTTTACAGAGCATCTTCAACATGTTGAGATTATGAATATCATATTTATTCCTCTGCTTAAGGTGATAGTTTCTTGTGTCTCATTGCAAATAGTAAATCATTATGGTGCGACTGTGAACTGCATTTAATCCCACTCTGTCGTATGATGCATCTACCTTGTGATTAGTGTATATGCTCTGCGCGTTCGTTAGTTGCCTGTTTTCATGACATGTATACCGTTGTTTTAATCAACTGTCTTTTGGTTTATGAGCAGACATGGGTGTCGAGAGAGGCTTAAGTTTGGAAGGGATGTCCGAGGAGCAGATCTTAAAAGCTCTTCAAGAGCTTAATAAAGCAGGGGCATCCCTCAAAGCTTGATGCAGCTGCCGTTCGGTCTTTTTATAAATAATAAGTTGATATTGAAGAAAGCTGGGAAGATGGACCCTTTTCTAATTTGGCAATTCCTCCCTTCTTTTGTACTCCGTTGATGATTATGAAAATTATGAAGTTGTACTCTGGCTTTCTGCTTGATAAATTGTATCCGTACTGCAACTTTTACTTGAGGTGTGTCCATCCAGCAAATTTTCGTCTCTCATACAGATTTAGAAACTTCATCATCCAACCAGTACTGCTGCCTATTTTTTCTTTTTCCTTCTTCTTGCTTGATGCTTCGCTTGGGTTAGGCAGCAGCAGGTAACTGCTTGAAAATTTAGAACTTTATTTTGCACTCAACCCCCTTACCCTGATATCAAAAGTACTTTTCGAGTAGATACTTTGGTGTTTGAAATTGCAATAAATTATTGAAACAGTGTTACCGTGCAATGAAAACCATTTCAATGAAAATGAAAATAATAAGTTCGGAAGAGTGGCTCCGCATAGCACTTTGTTCCACACTTTCGGTCGAGGTTTTGCTCTGATACCATCTGTAACGACCCGAGCCCGAAAACTCGGTCCGCTACCTAGCCCACCAATTGACCCGCACCTAGCGCTGCATCTTGGGTCAACGGCCCATTACAGGCGATTCAAAAGTCCATGGATGATTTGATGCTAGGTGGGTAGCAGAGAATTCTATATAAATCACATTGATTTTCCATTTCCACTCAATGTGGGATATAGGTTATCACACTTAATCATTGATGTTTTATTATAATTTGAAATGTAAAAGAAAAAAGTAACTGAGGGATGGAGTGCAAAATTGTGGGAATGAATGAAGGGAGAACATCACAAAATGAAAATGAAAATGAAAATTTTAAGTTCTAAACATTCAACCCGAATCCTCTCGGGATAAATTTTATAAATGATTCCTGTAATTTGGCTGATTTCATGAATGACCCCTGAGCTTAAAAACGTCAAATGTTTCGTTGCTTAGCCTTTATCTATCATCCGTTGTTGTTTGTGACAGGGACTACGGCTTCACCCGAGAGGATTCGGGTTGAATGCTTGGAACTTAAAATTTTCATTTTCATTTTGTGTCCTTCACGGCAGTAACGTTATCCCCCTTCTTTCCCCTATTCCGGATCACGATTAGAGCAACAGGGGTCAAATCCAGAAGTCGAACAACAACACGAGCAAGAACAAGATCCAACCATTTTCAAACCAACAATCAAAGATCTGTTTGAATCGATTTGCCGACCAAAGTGAAGAAGAAGAATCTGTTAACGATCTAGTCTCTCTTACTTTAGTTGGCGTTATGGATGTGTCTCCGCCATCAAAGAGGCACGTTGTACTTCGTCATCATGCTTTGAATTTGTCGCCTCCTAGGATTCGTTTCTCCTTCGCTCATATCTAACTCTTCTTTCTCACTTCTCAAATCTGGTTCTTTAAGAAAGAAAAAGTGCAAGTCGCTCAATCCAGGAACAATTTGCTAGGTTGCTGGGGGGGTAGAAAAGGAAGGAAGAATTTACGTGATGAGGAAGTGGATAAGAGTGGTATGGATGTGAATTTGGGGGGATCTGAAGATATGGCTGCTGTTGGGGGGAAGCAACGAGAGGAAGAAGGGGTACGAGAGGGTATTAGGGTTCGATCTTTTCTGGGTTCGCTCTTTTTTTGGTTATGAAGAATTGTTCTTCTTTGAGGTTGAAGTTGCCGAACAAGGAGGTTAGGGATGTTGTTCGGCAAGAGAAGAAGGGTATTTCTGTCAATTGCTAGAGTTAACGGTCAAAATTAACGGTTGACTAACGAAGGGAATATTCATGAGTCGATTTTGTAAACTTTGGTCATTCATAAAATATTTCTAAGCTCGGGGACTATCATGACAACGGCCAAAGTACAAAGACCAATTTATGAAGTTTACCCTAATTTGAAATGTAAAAGAAAAAAGTAAAAGAGGGATGGAGTGCGAAATTGTGGGAATGAGTGAAGGGAGAACATCACAAAATGAAAATGAAAATTTTAAGTTCCAAATATTCAACCCGAATCCTCTTGGGGGAAGCCGTAGTCCCTGTCACAAACAACAAAGGATGATAGATAAAGGCTAAGCAACGAAACATTATTGTATTTATAGTCATTCGAAGACGGACAATTTTCTACCAACCCATCAAACCTTATCTTTTGAAAATACAAATTTTTTTTTTTAATAGAACTCATCATATATTTAATAGAAATATCAATTTCAAAATTTATACGAACTAATGTTACTCATAAATCTTGGAGGTACAATAGAAATATCATTTCAAAATTATTATTTTCAATTAATAATCATTCACAATGACTAAATAAATCGTAAAAACCAAAATTAGGGACCAAAATAAATACGAAAATTCATCAGTGATCAAACGAATTGTTAAGCAAATAGAATTATTTAATCCTTTTAATTTTATCATCTCTATCAAAATAATAGATAGAGTTCATTTACTTTTCTAAAATTTTAAGATGATAATGCGCTTTTTGAGAATGCAAGGAGGGCATACGTAATTAATTATTTGTACCAAAAGGGGTAAAACCCCATCATTTACCAATTACCCCCGTACCTTTTACCAATTCCATCTTATACCTATTTTTGTTATCAATTATACCTTTACAATTGTTACTATTAACATAATTTTGGGTTTAATTAAAATCAAAATTTTTGAAAATTAAACTTTCCCGGATTACATGGAGTTTTAAAATTAGGATATAGAGAATTATTATAGCATAATGATAATGCTAATTTTAGTTATTATTGATAATAATACTATTATACGCATAAAATTAATTAATATTATTAAAATGAAATTAAAAGATATTTTATGTATGGTTATCTTGATAAAAAAATTACTTCCGCAATTTTAAATATGATTCTCTTGATAAACTTTATTACATGTTAATTTCTCCATTACATTTAAATAGTACCTAGTATATTTTTAATTACAAATATATACATAAAAATCCATAAATTCAATTAAATTATTTCATAGTTAAAAATTTTATTGCTCAAATAAAGTAAAAGACTAAATTGTCACCATGATGTAAAAAAGTTTGAATGTGATGCAAAAGGTTTAAAATGTGTGGAGATAATTGAGAAAATAAGAGAGAGAATGTGATGTAAAATATTTTAATTGATTTGATAGAGTGTATATGTGTAATAGCCAAGAAAAATAAATAAATAAATGTTCGAAGAAAAAGGTTTAAAAGAAAAGGAACTTCTCGGTGGGAACAGAGCCGAAGGAGAAGTCTTCTCTTTTGCTGCTGCTCTGGTTTAGCACAATTTAGGAAAATAATGAAGGTTTTTTGCATTTTAGGCTTTAACGTTTTATTGAAAAGGTCAAAAGAACCAACATGTCTGGCTTATTGCGTTTAAGCCCTAAAGTAATTTTTTTTATTACGAAATAGGCCATTTTTTGACAGAAATTGTTAAAAACTAATGACAAGGACTAACATGCATGAAATCTTAATTTTTTATGGATGTTTTCATCTTTTTCTAACTAGGTAAACTAAAGGGGTTAAATGTAATTAAATGTTACACAATTAAATAAAATTAATTCATTTTAATTATAAAAATAATACTAAATTCAAATAAATTTTAATTAAATACCTAATTATTTTTTTCATTTATTAAAATTAAAAAAATTCTAATTAAATTTTACTTTAATTAATTTCAACCATAATTAAATTATATATTAATTTAATTTTATCCTAAATAAATTTAACATTAATTAAATTTTATTTTAATTAAATTTTATCTTAATTACAATTCATAAATTAATTTAAATAATATCTAATTAAAATATACCTTAATTAAATGTTACTTTATTTAAATTAAATTAATATCTTAATTAAATTTTACCTTAATTATAATTAATACTTTAATTAAGATTTACTTTAATTAAACCTACCCTAATTAATTAATACCTTAATTAATTCTACCCTAATTAATCACCCACCACCACCACCACCAACCACAACCACCACCACCAAACCAAATCAGACTACCACCGTCACCAAACCACACCACCACCATCACCAAAACAGCACCACCACTAGGGTTGGAAATCAGAACGGATTTCGTTCCGATTTCCGCCGATTCCGATCCGAAAATTGTCGATTTTGGAACGATTATTTTTTTTTCCGATTTCCAAAATTCCGATTTTTGATTTTTCCGATATTTTTCGGATCGGAATCGGAATTAGATTTAAAATTATCGGAATTTCCGATTTCTGATCCAACAAAATTACGATTTATTTTCGAATAATTTCTGAACATATTCCAATTTATTTTCAAAAAATTCAATTTATTTTCGAAAACTTTCTAGTTTATTTCCAGAAATTTTCCAACTCTTTTCGGAAAAGAATTCATTTGGAAATGAATTCTTTCTACCTTTTTTTTAAAGAATTTATTTTGAAAGATCATCTTGATTTAAAAGTATTTAATTTGTTGAAGAATATAAATGTGAATCGTTATAAAGGAGTAGCATAGACTGCGTAGTAGCATGTAATAGTAAACAGGGATCACTTGTTTAAATAAAAAACATTTTGGAATTCAAAATTTTTCGAAAGTTCAAAAATTTTGGATTTATGAACTTTCCGAAAATTCCAAAATTTCGTAATTTTGAAATTTCAATAGTTCCAAAATTTTCGAAAATTGAAATAAATTTTTGTATTCCGAAATTTTCGGAATGGAAATCGAAAACTAAATTTGATTTCCGAAAAATTTCGAATTTTTTTCGAAAATGCTATTTCCGATCCGTTCCGTCCGATTTCCACCCTAACCACCACCACCAACCACAACCACCACCATCACCAAACCAAACCACGACACCACCACTGTCACCAAACCACAGCACCACCATCACCAAACTAGCACCAGCACAACCAACCACCACCTGCTCCAAATCGACAGCACTTGTAGCAGACCAAGCTTTAGTAGCAGTCTCTGTAGAAACCCAAGGCTTTCTATTTTTCCGGTCATCCATGGCTTTGCTAGTCGAGAAAACCGTCTCCGGCCGGGAGTACAAGGTAAAGGACATGTCCTGGATGCAGGAGGCAAGGGAAAGCGAGGAGAGGGAGGAGAGGGCGACTTTGGCGGCGGAGTGCTCGGCCTGACGGAGGGTGGAGAAGTAGGTGGGGGACTCGAAGGAGTCGCCGTTGAAGTTGACGATGGCCTTGAACCGGGGGGCGTGGTCGGGACCTTCTCGAATGCACGTGTAGGAGGGCAGGTTGAAGCAGCTCCTCTGGGCCACCTCCTGCAGCTGGTTCTTATACATGCCTGAACCACCTTCTTCCGGCCTCTCCTCCCTATAATTAATTAATTTCTGCAGTGTACGTACGTAGCTAGAGGAACCAAATCATACAGATGTAAAATTGGGCCGGGTCGAGTCGTTGCCGGAGGAGGATCGACGACGGTGCTTGGCTTAGTTCTGGTGTTGGTGTTGGGAGGAGAGAGAAGAAAGTAGCGAGTACGTACTACTAGTAGTGTGTTTTTTGGGTGGGGGAGGAGAGAGGAGAGAGAAAAGTTTATTTCAGTAGTAGTAGTAATTATGAGCAGCGGTGTTAATTGGGGGGGGGGGGGGGTGGAATGGAAGGAGAGGGGAAGTCAACTGAACGTTAAGGTTTCGCATGCAAGTGAACGAGGTACGCTTTAAAATTTCCCTTCCCAACTTTGCTTTGACTTTTCTCACTCGTTTCTCCCGGTTGGTATACGAAGCATTTCGACTACTCTCGTCAATTAATTTTTAAAGTTAAAGAATTTTTTAATTTTTTAAATCAAATTCAAAAAAATATAGATTAATTTAAATTTAATAATTAATGCTTACATTAAATCATTCTAAATCTAATTTTTAAAAATTAACGGGAGTTTAAATTTAAATATCAAAAACAGATAAATAAATAAACATTAATCACTGACGAATGAACATTAAATACATATAAAATAAACATTCATATCACATCAGATGAGTAATTGAATTAAATGAACACACTGCTTTCTTATACATACATGTCATAAGAAAATGAATCAAGTGCTGAAGTAAATGAACATTACATACTGATTAAATGAATATCACGAGGGACGAGCATGACATCGACGGTGACGCTGATCATGAGATCGGGCTGAAGGTATTCAAGCCATTTGTAGGTACAAATCTAGCAATAGCACACCAGGAAGAGTTTTACCCACTCGAGGAAGCAGAGGAAGAAGAAATTAAAAAAACGTCGTTGGGTTCGTGACTACAGTTGAAGATGAGAGAGAGGATTGGAGAGAGATGCGGATGTGAGCGACGTCGAGTTCAATGAGTTTGATAATAATGATAACGAATTGACAATTATGATAATGATATAAATGATTTGCCTGTAAATAATAAGATGAAGTCTGCCATGAGAAAGAGGAGCGCTTAGACGCTGAATATGATGATGATGGAGGGATGAGAGAGAGAGATTGAGGGAGCTGATTTTCTTTTGGAAAAAATCCTTTAATTTAAAGAAGCAATTTTTTTTCACCCTCTCACTTGTTCTAAAGACAGTGTATCACACTTATTCCAAAAAATGTTCTTAATAAGGAGCATCAAGGTGCTCCATATAAATGATCCCAATCTCCTCCTCTTCCTCCTCAACCTTTGATGTAATCAATTATTTCATATCAATTTATTTTGAAATTGATAAGTTTTTAACATTTCATTATCCTATAATTGCTCTTTAATTATTACATAGCTCTTAATTTTAAACTATAACAAATTAAAAAAAGGTGAACATCTAGGATCGAAGATTATAGGTGTCAAATCCAAACCTTTGAATCGAGTCCGAGTCTTTTATTTTAAATAATGTCTCATTTTTTATCTAATTTTTCGAAAATCTCATTTCTATTGTTTATACCATTATTCTAAATTTTAAATTTTAAAATACATGTCATTTTTTAAATTCTCTATTTACGTCTTTGAAATAATTTTGCTGGTCAAAATAATCATAGTTATGCAATTTTTTATAGGGTTAATGGCATTTTAGGCCCCAATATTTGACCACTTTGGCATTTTGGATCCCCAGGTTCCAAAGTGGGTGATTTGGGCCCTGATGTTGTAAAATTGCAGCAAATCAGGCCTTTTGTAAGGAAAACGTCCAAAAATGACGGAACCTGGGGGCCCAAAATGCCAAAGTGGTCAAATTTT
>JAOWAN010027599.1:0-20049 GCA_028566635.1 Lobelia cardinalis | reverse complement strand
TCCTATTTACCATTATCTGCATTAATCTAGTTCATTGTAGTTCTAGTAGTAAGTAGGTTAATATTATTCTTTTTTTTAGCACCTGCGACAGTGCGATCATATTACAACATTTAAATTCAGTTTTTGAGTTTAAGATTAATTGAAAGCTTTTGCTTTGTTCAAGAATTTCCTTTGAGAATTTTCTTTTAAATCCGAATTTTATTGTTCTTGAATTTTCGTTCTTGATCAATTTAATCCCCCTATAGAGTTCTTAGGTTAATTGCAACCTAGGGGTTTAATAGCACCCATCTTAAATATCTTCTCAATTCTTCAAGCAATTGTGTTTGTTGGGTTGATTAGCCGCTCATTAAAATCCTTACCAATCAACGTTCCTTCGTTTTCGTTGGAGAAAAGGTTCTTGATAATTCATCGATTAAGGGTTCTCTCATCAACTAATAATACGAAATAATGTATTTTATTTAATAAATAATCTAATTATTTATTAGTAAATAATCTGAATTAGTTTAGTATGGATATGAATTATAGTTAATTCAAATAATCTGAATTATAATAATGAATACAATTATTTTAAATTAATTAATAAAGGGAAATGACTTTATCCGAAACAAACAAAAAGTTGAAATAAATAAACTAAATTTAATACAATTATTAATAAACTCAAATTTATTATATTAAATTAATAATAATCTTAGTTCGCTGAGGATCTGAGTGCGTAGAGGAGGTCACGTATGGGGTTGGTAACGTTAGCATTAGTGAGGCCTTCCGAGCGACACATGGGAGGATCACGCCTGACGGTACCTTTAAGTTCACTTCACCATGGGTGGCTGCGGTCTGGATAAGTATTAATTAAAATGTACGTAATTATGTTTTACTTGTACCTTTTATGTATATTTATATTAACTTTTTTATCTTTACAATTGCAAGCTCAGTATCAGGAGCACGTGGAGGCTGCCACTCAGGCGGCTCCAAAGGGGACCGTTGCCGACGAATGGTCTCACCTCGCGGACATCCTTATCCCACTTAGTGGGAGACCGCAGGGAGATCTCGTTGTCGGCATTGGGAGCCAGGGTCGGTAGTTGCTAGGGAGTTTCAATTTGGAGGAGTTTAAACAGTATATGACCGACGAGTTAAATAAAATCAACCAGAGGGCGGATGGAATCCAGCGAGAGCTCGCACAGAGGGGAGACGATCTTAGCACAGGAACCCCATTCCAGTATCGACCTGAAAGGAGGGGACCCATCAGGGGTAATTTCAGGCAAGCAACCTTGGCAACATCAAGATGAAGATGACCAGTCTTTAAGGGAAGGCTGACCCAGAAGCCTACTTGGAATGGGAGACAATGGTTGAGCGCATCTTCAATTGCCATAATTATTCTAAGGAAAAGAAGCATAAACTAGCACAAGTCGAGTTATGTGGCTATGCGAATACATGGTGGGACCAGATGGTTGAGGGTCGCAAGAAATATGGCGACGAACCTATATCGACGTGGGATGAGATGAAGCAAGTCATACGACGAAGATTTGTGCCCTCGCACCATGATCGCGAGCTAAAACGGAAACTACAAAGCTTGCGACAAGGGAACAGAACGGTCGAGGAGTAATATGAGGAGATGGAGACCATGATGATCCGATGTACTGTCGATGAAGATGAGGAGACTAGTATGGCGAGGTTTACTAATGGACTGGACAGAGAGATCGCTGACCTCGTTGAGTTTCATCATTACATCAAAGTCGAGGAGATGCTACATATGGCTGTAAAGGTTGAAAAGCAGGTGAAGGCCAGGAGAGCTCGCTCAGTATCCAGATTTTCTGTGGGCAATCAGCCTAAGGGAGCGACGAGTCCACCTACTTCAGTATCAAAAATTACAGTAGCTAAGCCGAAGGAGTTGGAGAAGAAGGAGCCAAACACAAGTACAGGAACTCCGACGAGCAGGACGCGTGACATCAAGTGCTTCAAATGTCAGGGCATGGGGCATATTGCATCACATTGTCCAAACAAGCGAGTTCTAATCATGGGAGCGACTGGCGAGTATGAGTCCGCTGGCGAGGAAGATTTCGCGGACATGCTCACCTTAAGTGAGGATGAAGGCGACGAAAATGGCTCCGGAGTGTAGGCCTTGGCAGTTAGGCGAGCACTAAACGCACAAGTCAATAGCGAGGAAGAGGTCGCCATTCAGATAGTGAACATCTTTCATGCTCGATGTCGGGTTCAAGATGTGCAACCACCTTATCATCGACTGTGGAAGTTGTGTGAATGTGCCGAGCACCATGATGGTGGAGAAATTGAAGCTGCGAACAATGAGATACCCAAAAATGGCTTAATGATTCTGGCGAGGTCAGGGTGACAAAGCAGGTCGTCGTACCTTTTTCTGTTGGGAAATATATAGATGAGGTGAGGTATGATGTGGTGCCAATGCATGCAGGACACATCCTATTGGGACGACCGTCGCAGTTTGATCGACGGGTTACTCACGATGGGTTTACGAACAAATACTCGTTGGATAAGGATGGAAGGAAGTTGGTATTGACCCCTCTCACCCCCACACAGATTCGTGAAGATCAAGAGAGGATTGAGAAGGGCATGCAGGAGCTTCGGCAGCAAGGGGAGAGCGAGCATCAAAAAAAGGTTGCTATAGTTCCTGCCGAGCAGAAGGGAACCAAGCTTAACTTTCTCCCCAAAGCAAAGGAGGTCATGAGATCAGTTAAAGGTAACAAACCTCTTGTTTTGCTGCTTTGTAAAGACTTATTCTTGGCTACACAGGAGGTCTCCGAATTGCCTTTAGAGGTACAAGATCTGTTAGGTGAGTTCTAAGATATGTTCCTTGAGGAGTTACCAAAGGGACTACCCCCTATTCGAGGAATCGAACATTAGATCGACCTAGTGCCCGGAGCTGCCATTCCTAATCGACTAGCATATAGATGCAGTCCTGAGGAGGCAAAGGAGATTGAGAAACAGGTCACCGAACTACTCGACAAGGGGTTGATTCAAGAAAGCTTAAGTCTGTGTGTAGTACCAGTGATCTTGGTTACCAAACAGGATGGATCATGGAGAATGTGTTGTGATTCAAGACCCATCAACAAAATCACCACCAAGTATAGACATCCTTGATATGCTCGATGAGTTGCATGGGGCAAAAGTTTTCTCCAAGATTGATCTCAAAAGTGGGTATCACCAGATAAGAATGAAGGAAGGCGACGAATGGAAGACTACCTTTAAGACGAAACAAGGGTTGTATGAATGGAGGGTGATGCCGTTTGGGCTATCCAATGCACCGAGCACTTTTATGAGGTTGATGAATCATGTTCTGAGGAACTTCATTGGAAAATTTGTGGTAGTTTACTTTGATGACATTCTGGTGTATAGTCGAGGAATCAGCGAGCATGTTGAGCATCTGAGGAAAGTGTTGCTCGCGTTGAGGAAAGCACAACTATACGCTAACTTCAAAAAGTGTGCCTTTTGTATGGACAAGGTCATCTTTTTAGGGTATGTTGTGTCTGATAAAGGAGTCGAGGTTGACGCGAGAAAGATCAAAGCGATCAAGGAGTGGCTGCGACCTAAATCCATCTCGGAGGTGAGGAGTTTTCATGGGTTAGCTGGGTTCTACAGGAAATTTGTGAGGAAATTCAGTACTTTGGCAGCACCTTTGAATGAACGCGTGAAGAAAGGAATATGCTTTAAGTGGGGCGAGGAACAGGAGAAGTCTTTCCAAGCAATCAAAGATAGTCTTTGCTCGGCACCAGTATTGAAGCTACCAGATTTCACCAAAACCTTTGAGATAGAATGTGATGCGAGTGGAGTGGGCATTGGGGCTATTTTGCTACAAGACAAGCAACCCATTGCATACTTCAGCAAGAAGCTTAGTGGAGCGACCTTGAACTACTCCACTTATGACAAAGAACTCTACGCGTTGGTGCGTGCTCTAGACACCTGGCAGCATTATTTGCTCGCTAAAGAGTTTGTCATTCATACCGACCATGAGAGTTTGAAATACTTGAAGGGGCAAGGAAAGCTGAATAAGAGGCATGCTAAATGGGTTGAATTTATCGATATGTTTCCTTCCATCGTGCAATACAAGAAGGGGAAGGAAAACATCGTCGCGGATGCCTTGTCGAGGAGGTACAATCTTCTATCCGCACTGACAACCAAAGTGTTTGGGGTCGAGCACATTCAGGAATTGTATAAAGACGACCAAGAGTTCGGGGAAGCATGGGCTAGTTGCGAGCAAGGATCCAGCGACCAGTACAACAGGCAGGATGGATTTCTCTTTCGTGGTCGCCAGTTATGTATTCCTACATGCTCGGTACGAGAATTAATTATGCTCAAAGCACACGGAGGAGGATTGATGGGCCACTTTGAGATAGAAAAGACGCTGAGCACACTAAAGGAGCATTTTTATTGGTCGCATACGAGGCACGATGTGGAGAGGTTATGTGCGAGGTGCCTCGAGTGTAAAAAGGCTAAGTCACATTCCAATCCTCATGGATTGTACTTACCTTTACCAGTGCCTGATCATCCTTGGACAGATCTATCCATGGACTTTGTAATGGGTTTGCCGCGGACAAGGCGAGGAAGGGATTCAGTTTTTGTTGTGGTTGACAGATTTTTTAAGATGGCGCACTTCATTGCTTGTAACAAGACAGGCAATGCAACTCATGTCGCCAACTTATTCTTTGAGAATGATGTTCGCCTGCATGGCATTCCAAAGAGTATAGTCAGTGATAGGATGTGAAATTCCTTAGCCATTTTTGGAAATTTTTATGGGGGAAGTTGGGAACCAAGTTGATGTGTTCTCCAAAACTTGTCATCCACAAAATGATGGCCAAACCGAGGTCGTAAACAGAGTCTTGGGGCAATTACTACGAGCAATGGTGGGGCATAATTTGATGACTTGGGAGGATGGCTTGCCTATGGTAGAGTTTGCCTATAATCGAGCAACACACATTTCGACTGGGTATTTTCCATTTGAACTCGTTTATGGGTACAATCCTACAACCCCCTTAGATCTGCTACCATTACATGTAGAAGAGCGAGCTGGGTTAGATGGTCGAGCTAAAGCTGAGTAGGTCAAAAAGATGCACGAGAAAGAAAACGCCGCACTGGAGAGGACCAGCGAGAAGAATAGACTGGCCACAAATAGGGGGCGACGTCCATTGATTTTTAAGCTAGGAGATTATGTGTGGGTTCACTTCAGGAAAGAGCGATTTCCCGAGCAGAGAAAATCTAAGCTGCAGTCGCAAGGAGATGGACCATTCCAAGTATTAGCGAGGGTCAATGATAATAATGCTTAAAAGATTGATCTTCCATGTGAGTATGGAGTAAGTGCTACCTTCAATGTTGCCGATCTCTCACCTTATGACTGCCTAGGGCAAGTCATGATTTAGTGCAACTTATTGGACCCTTGATGTGGTTGAAGACAAGAAGGCTAGTTAATGGGTTTGCTCGAATGATAGTGAGCTATGGCGAGCAAGGGACAGGCGAGGAGGCTGGTCAGAAGATGGTCTCTTTATGTCTAGTAAGTGAGCAAGCAGAAGGCGAGCAAGGTATGTGTGAGCAACCTTAAGCTCGCAGGATCAGGAGCGGACAGCTCGACAGCAGCGAGGATCAGGAACGGGCAGCAGAGTAGCAAGCGTCCAACAGCAGCAGCAGGTTTCCTTCTAGGCATCCAAGAGAATACGCGTCCAAGTCTAAATAGGATTCTTGTTTTCCTTATCTTTAGTTATTAGTCCTATTTATTTTAGGAGTCATATTTTTTGTATTTTATTTTCCTTCTAGGATTTACTATTCTAAATAGTTTTTTATTTCCTAGATTGTTTATGATTCTACTTTGAGCCTATATATAGGCGTGTATTACAACATTAAAATTCAATTTTTGAGTTTAAGATTAATTGAATGCTTTTTCTTTGTTCAAAATTCTCTTTGAGAGTTTTCTTTTTATCCAAATTTTATTGTTCTTGAATTTTCGTTCTTGATCAATTTAATTCCCATATAGAGTTCTTAGGTTAATTGCAACCTTGGGTTTAATACCACCCATCTTATTTATCTTCTCAATTCTTCAAGCAATTGCGCTTGTTGGGTTGATTAGCCGCTCATTAAAATCCTTGCCAATCAACGTTCCTTCATTTTCGTTGGAGAAAGGGTTCTTGATCGTTCATTGATTAAGGGTTCTCTCATCAATTAATAATCCAAAATAATGTATTTTATTTAATAAATAATCTAATTATTTATTACTAAATAATCTGAATTAGTTTAGAATATGGATATGAATTATAGTTAATTCAAATAATCTAAATTATAATAATGAATACAATTACTTTAAATTAATTAATAAACAGAAATGGCTTAATCCGAAACAAAGAAAAAGTTAAAATAAATAAACTAAATTTAATACAATTATTAATAAACTGAAATTTATTATATTAAATTAATAATAATTTGAGTGCGCTGAGGATCCGAGTGCATAGAGGAGGTTACGTATGGGGTTGGTAACGTTAGCATTGGTGAGGCCTTCCTGGCGACACGTGGGAGGATCACGCCTGACGGTACCTTTGAGTTCACTTCACTAGGGGTGGCTGCGGCATGGATAAGTATTAATTAAAATGTTCGTAATTATGTTTCACTTGTATCTTTTATGTATATTTATATTAACATTTATATCTTTACAATTGCAGGCTCAATATCAGAAGCATGTGGAGGCTGCCACTCAGGCGGCTCCAGAGGGGACGTTGTCGGCGAACGTTCTCACCTCGCAGACATCCTTATCCCACTTAGTGCGAGACCCCGGGGAGATCTCGCTGTCGGCATTGGGAGCCAGGGTCGGCAGTTTCTAGGGAGTTTCAATTTGGAGGAGTTCAAACAGTATATGACCGACGAGTTCAATAAAATCAACCAGAGGGTGGATGGAATCCAGCGAGAGCTCCCACAGAGGGGAGACGATCATAGCACAGGAACCCCATTCCAGTATCGACCTGAAAGGAGGGGACCCATCAGGGAAAATTTCAGGCAAGAAGACGAGGAAGATTATGACTGTGGTTTTAGAAACAGAGGTCGATGGGGGAGGAGATATGCCAGATCACAACCTTGGCAGACAAAGATGAAGATGCCCAGTCTTCAAGGGAAGACTGACCCAGAAGCCTACTTGGAATGGGAGACAAAGGTTGAGCACATCTTCAATTGCCATAATTATTCTGAGGAAAAGAAGGTTAAACTAGCACAGGTCGAGTTATGTGGCTATGCGAATACATGGTGGGACCAGATGGTTAAGGGTCGCAAGAAATATGGCGACAAACCTATATCGACGTGGGATGAGATGAAGCGAGTCATGCGACGAAGATTTGTGCCCTCGCACCATGATCGCGAGCTAAAACGGAAACTGCAAAGCTTGCGACAAGGGAATAGAATGGTCGAGGAGTAATATTAGGAGATGGAGATCATGATGATCCGATGTACTGTCGATGAAGATAAGGAGACTACTATGGCGAGGTTTATGAATGTATTGGATAGAGAGATCGCCGACCTCGTTGAGTTACATCATTACAACGAAGTCGAGGAGATGTTACATATGGCTGTAAAGGTTGGAATCGATGCTACAACAGCTGCTCCAGGAACGGACGTCGCAGCCGAGCACGTCGCAGTTCCATGCTCTACCCCCGCCCCCGCAGGGCCACGCCATGGGTGACCCCGGCCAGATAGACTATTGGGCGGATACGTATCATACAGAGATACCCAGAGATGATTTTGATTTAGATTAGGACGTTTTGGATATTATTTATTGTATTTTTATTTACATTTTTTTGTAAATATTATATTTTCATTAATAATAATAAATTTAATTTATTTAATTACAATTTTTAATTAATTATTAATTAAATTATTTATTTAATTCAAAAAATTATTAATTAATTTTATAATTAATTTAATTATTAATTAACGTATTAGCGACTGACTGACAGTCGCTATTCGCGACCAAAATTTAGCGACTCACGTCAGTCGCTAAAAAATTGTTTAGCACTATTTTTGATGATTCTAGTAGTGTGAGTAGGAATTAATGGAATTTTGTGCACTATTTACCATAAGTATAGCCAAGAGTATACTGTGAAGATAAGTTGAGTATGTCATTCACAGCACATCCACTTATAAATCTAGGATCCAATGTATAGTTGCTTAATCATACAAGATACATTTTGACCAAATGTACGATCCTAGACCCTCCTTGCACAAAATTAATAACTATTTCTCAGTCTTTATGACTCCCAAAATAGAATATTGTGGACACATCAGACCATATTGTGGACCAAATAAAAATATTATGGTGTTGATTTAGTATCTCGACCATTGAACCTGAAGTCCTATGACAACGATGATCACATGTATGTTTCATTTGTCCACATGGGATGACGCCAAACTAAACTCTATATACTTATTGTAAGGGCATAACATCCGCCATTTAAGTCCTAGGGATTAGAGGAGTTCGTTAAAAAAAAACACACTTTTACACCTAGTGAAGGTGCGATTCCTAGGATTGAAACCCTTCTCTTTTTCGGCTAACAATGCCATTTCGGCCACCTGATCCGGGGGTGGATCCATGCACTCTTCCTTCTTCCTCCTTCCATAATCAATCCACCCCAACCTCACGGCCTCCCAACCCTAGCATTAATGCGCCGCCCCTTTCCCATGCAGCCCATGCATTAGCGGCCGGCCCAAAACCTCAATAACCCTAGTTCCTCTATGCAGCCTTCTTCAAAACCGTCATTCGCATCTTTGGTGGCTAAACAATCTCAACCGCAATGTTTGAATCCTAGCCAAAAGCCATTGGTGAAAGATGTGTGGTTGAATGAGCAAAAACCTAGTAGTGTTGATGATAGGCCAGCCGTCTTCTTTAATCCCGAGGAATGTAAAGCGACCATTGCTAATTTTGAGTACACGCTAATCATAAAATTCTCCATGGGTAGACCCACCATGCCTGAGATCAAAATGCATATTGATGAACACTGGAAGCTTCGGGGTGCATTTCAAATTGGTCTTTTAGATCCCAACATGTGATGATTTACTTGCAATCCCATGAAGACAAGGTGAGAGCTTTATCGCGCGAATCTCGTATGATCAATAAGACCTTTTATCGTTTATTCAGATGGACTCCAAATTTTGGATTTAGAAAGGATAGCACCTTAGTTGCAGTATGGGTTAAACTTAAACACCTACCTCTTTATTATTTCACTCCTTCATTTTTGAAGAAGATTGGTTCATGTTTTGGGACGTTCTTGAGAGCGGATGATAGGACAATGGCACTATCCAACACTAGTTGTGCTAGAATATGTGTGGATATGGATATATCTAAAGCTCTACCATATTGTATCTGGATTGGAAGTGGTAAAGAGGAGGGTTATTGGCAGTATGCTGAATATGAAGGGAACCTTGCTTTTTGCACCAATTATAGACTGATAGGTCATGGTCAGGAAAATTACAACAAAAAGAAAGTCTCTGCAGGGTTGAACAAGCCGAGTGAAAAGGAGCAGTCTGGTATGGATCGTGATAAAAACCCTGCGGTAGAGGGGATCACCCCTGCGGTTAGTGCAGATAAGGAAGTCTTTTCTGTTCCCAAGGATTCAGAAGGTAAGAAAGACAGTGCCAATCCAGGGAATGGTGGTAAAGGGTATATTGCTGCACATCAGAAGCAACAAGGTTTGCAGTGGAAACAGGTTAGTATTGCTGCACATCAGAAGCAACAAGGTTTGCAGTGGAAACAGGTCAGTAGGAAGAAGGGTTCTAGATAGGTTGGTAAGTTTTCCTCCTCTGTCCAAGATAGGAATAGTGAGAATCCATTTGCTATTCTTGGGGGTTGTAAAGATGATATCTCTCTTGAATTGGAAATGCTAGAGGGATCCTCTAAGGTGTCTCCTCTCAGAGGAGGCTTTTCTAATAAGGAGAAACATCTCTCCTCAGGTAATATTGATCCTATGTTGCAAGAAGCTTATGGTCAGAATTCTGTTACAGCATAAGATGAAACACGGCCAGATTGCAAAGGTTTGGAGGATGACATAGTCAAGAGGTTGGAGAGAATTAAGCATCAATATGCGTCTTCAGATCAGATTGTAAGTTCAAATTCAGCTCTTCTTGAGCAGGAGGAAGGTACCTTTTATTTTGTTTCCAATGTCTGCAATCATTTGGAATCTTAGAGGTATAGATAACAAAAAGACAATGGATTATTTGCATTTGCTTGTTAATCAGAATAATCCTAGTCTGTTAGTTGTTTTAGAGCCCAAAATAGAGGGGCATAGAATAGATAGTATTGCTAGGAGGTTGCATTTTCCAAAAATTTTTTGCATATGAATCCTGTAAACATGCATATTTGGTTGTTTTGGAGAGCTAACATTAATGTTGTAGTGGTGGAAGCTTCTTCTCAAGCTATCACAGTTAACATTGATCAGGATGGTATTTCAGAATGTCTTGCTACTTTTGTTTATGCTAAGTGCAAGAAGGAGGAAAGGAGAGAGCTTTGGAGTCGTCTGCAAGATATTGCTCTGAGGTACGACACTAATTGGTTGGTAGCAGAGGACTTTAATGCTATGCTGCATTCTCATGAGAAGCTTGGAGGGGGGGTTTTTATTTTGCTGGTAGTGATGAGTTCTCCAACTGTCTTCATAACTGTGATCTCATGGATGTTGGGTATGAGGGGAATATGTATACTTGGTGTAATGATCATCCAGGCATGGGAAGAATTTAGGAAAGAATTGATCGGGTTCTTATCAATGGGCTGTACAATAGATAGTTGCCTCCAATTAAAGTCATGCATTTATCTAGAACTGCTTCAGATCATTGCCCTCTCCTAATTCAATTTGTTCAATCGGTGAAGCCTAAAGGAACTTTCAAATTCTTTAAAATGTGAATGGAACATGACAGTTTTCATAGTTTGCTCTCCAATCATTGGCGCAAGTTTGCTTCTGGGGGTCCTTTGTTTGCTCTTTACACGAAGCTTCATTATTCAGATAGGAATTGAGGAGATGGATTTGGGAGGTTTTTGGCCATGTGAGGAGAAAAATGGAGTCTTGTCAGGATCAGCTTCTGCAGATGGAGCATTCTCTCCAATGTCAATGGGATGATCACACTCACGGAAAATTCTTGATCTTAATAAGGAGTTTCATAAGCTAAATGGCTGGCATGAAGACATACTTAAGCAAAAGGCCAGAGTTAGATGATGGTGATAGGAATTCTGCTTTCTTTCATGCTTCTCTCAAAGAAAGACAACAGTTTTCTAGGCTTAGAATCAAGATGGAGGATGGGAGCTTTACCACAGATACGAAAGTAATTGGGGAGTTGGCTGTTACTCATTTCTCGTCCATGTTTACTTCTTCACCTCACTTGATAGAGGAAGATCTGTTCACGGGTTTTCCTAGGAGGGTTCAGGGAATTGACAATCAGAATTTGGTTCAGATCCCTTCAGTTGCCAAAGTCTGGGAAGCTGTTAAAGGTTTAAATCCAGATAGCGCTCCTGGTGTGGATGGTTTCACTGGTCACTTTTATCAGGGTTGTTAGGATACTATCCGAGATGATGTTCATTCTGCAGTTGGAGCTTTCTTTAGTGGAAATCCTCTTCCGGTTGGTATTACTTCCACTTCCATTGTGTTGTTGCCGAAGGTTAAAAGTCCTTCTTCATTGGGGGATCTTCGGCCTATCAGTTTATGCAACTTCTATTGTAAGATTATTTCTAATATTATTGCCTCCAGGTTAGCTAAGATCTTGCCTAACATCATTTCTCAAGAGCAGTCAGGGTTTATAAAAGGGAGAAGCATTCAGGAAAATGTTGTTGTTGCTCAAGAGTTGGTTCAAAGCCTACGTTACTGTTTTCAAGTGAATTGAACAATAAAAATTATACTTACAATCTAAAAAATGAGGGATCCACAGAAAATGTAGTCAGGGACAGTCCACGACTTCCTCGCTTCTTTCAATGAGATGATCAGATAAGAGCATCAATTGTATTCTGAGCACCTATTGAAGTCGAGGGTCATTGACAACAAACTTTGGCAAATATTGTTGTTTGTTTGTAGAGCTATCAAAACAGTTGTGAGCAGGAGAATGAAGTTGTACTTAAAGGACTCTGTTACTTCCCCAAAAGATCCCTTTATCATAGTAATAACGTCATTCGCAGAAATTCTCCATAGATTGTCAACAACGCCCCTAAACTGATCTTTCCATATAGGTAGCCGTTTGACATCCCTTTCCTTTTTACTATCTTTTATTTCCAATTTACCTCTTGGCAAATCAAATATTCTCTGGACCTCATCTTCCGTAACAAAAATTGTGCTTCCATTTTCCAAGGTTATTGTGTCTGTGTCAATATTGTAGTTGTTCAACACATAGAAGCCAATGCTGTTTGGCAGGAATTCAATATTGAAGTCAATCAAGGCTATAAATCCAGCTTCTTCCACCCATTCTCTCTGTGCTTTAGTGAAAACTTGCAACAAATCTTTCAGCCTTCGAGGGATGTTTCTGATGATTGTTTTCTGATATTCATCAGATGGCTTGGCCTTTTTTGGTGATGCCGTAGACGTTTTCGGTGATGCCCTAGCCTTTTTGGGAGTAGGCTTGGACTTTTTGGGTGATGGCCTTGCCTTTTTATGAGGTTGAGTTGAGGTGGAGGTGGAGGCCTGTAAATAAAAAAATATTGAAAATTCTTTAGGTAATAAACAGTAGACACAGTAAAACAAAGATGTGCTGTGTTGAAGTCAAGAAACTGATTAACAGACATAGTAACATAAAACTTATTGTGTCTAATATTTAATCTCAAAGTATATACACAGTAACATACATTTCTTTTGGGTCTAGTATGCATTGAGGGTGCAGGAGGTGAATCAGAATCTGTTGGCAAAAAATCATCATCTGAGTCTGAGTTTTTTTTTTATTTTTCTTTGATCTTGGTGCCATTCTTTTCCTTTTAGCTTGGCCCAAACCCAAACTCTTAATCTTTTCTTCATTTTCAGCTATTGTCCTTTTTCTGGCATTCAGTGCTTCTTGTGCTACTGCTGATGGTTTTGCTCTCACTACCTTGTAGTTCCTTATTTCTTCATTAAGGTCTTCTGAATCTATGCATAAGTTATAATCACAAAACACACAAGAATGAGTATTTATCAGCCAAAGATAGTAAATATTTACACATAAGAAACAATAATAAAATTTAAAAACAAGAATACTACTGATGCAGTAGAATAATAAGCCTAATGTTCTTGACTTCTTCCACTGTTGTTTTCTGAAGTAGAATAATAATGACTCACTTGCTCGTTTTGTGAATCTAAAACATAAAAAATTCTTCCTGTTAAAACCAATATAACTGTAGCTAATGATGAACAAGACACAGTAATAAAAATTACTGTGTTGAACTGAAATCTCTGACTAATATTAATTAAAAGAACAAAACATTAATATCAAACAACAACCACCAACTCAGTGGATTTAAATAAAATAATAAAATAAAAGAATCACCAAGAAAGTCGCACAATAACCACTGATATTTAACAAAAACATACTTTACACTACAAAAATCATAAATAACAACTAATATTTAACATAATTTAGGGTTTTTTTTTAGTTGATGCCAAATATAAAATTTTAAAAAAATTACAAAACCAACACAATCACAATAACCACTAATATTTAACGAAAACATTTAGGTATTTGGACTACAAAAATACCTAAATTCCATAATTCAGGGTTTCCTTTTTGTTAAATACAAATTCAAAAATAATAAAATATGTAATAGACAACTAAAAATCTTTAGAAACCATAATCCAACTTCAAACACAGTAATTGACACACTAAGAAAGGTGGTACTATGTTTATCTAACATGTACTCCGAAATCCCTAAAATCCAGAGTTTAGAGTTTTCATAGCTAATTTTTTTTTTATAAAAAAATCTCAAACCAGAATAAAACATGCAAAAGAACATTAAAAACTTTCAGAAACACTATCTTCATTTCCTTCTTGGGTGTTGCTTTTTGTTCTCTCGCTTTCTGTAGAAGACGCCATTGCTGGTGATTTAACTTGGAAAATGGAAAGAAAAGAAGGCTGGGTTGATGTGAACAGTGGAAAGCAAAGAATGGCCGTTGCAACTGCCTGAGATGGGGAAGAAGATGATGGAGTTTGCTTTGATTTTGCTTGAGAGAGAAGTTCGTATGGGTTTTTTTTTCAAACTGTAGTTGAAAACCGAAAAGGTTGTTTAAGTTTCCTTTTGTGAACTGCCTGTCGATTTTACGTTGTTGCCCTGACTTGTCAATTTATTTACGCACAATGCCATCCCCTGATCTATTGTTGGTATTTTACTCTTTTGTCCTCTTTTGTTTCACTATTTACAATATATGTCACATCATTAAAATGTTACTGATTAGAAAAATATTTAATAACAATAACAACACATCTTAATAATTTTAGTTTTAAGATTAAAACAGGTTCTCAATTTTTATATTAGTCTTTAGTAAACAAAACAAGCTATTTTACTTCAACACAGTAACATTTTTTAAAATTGATGTATGATGATTTTAGAAGAATAAAACATCCAAGTGAACTTACACACAATTTCACAGTTATAATAAATTTGAGAATTTTTTATCTTAGTGTCCTCTTTCGACTCGTTATGATAGGGTTAAACGGTTTGGACGAGGTTTTAGAAAAATTCCAAGAGAACCTACACACCATTTCACATTTTTATTGAAATTGCAAATTTTTAATATTAGGGTCCTCTTACGAGTCGATACGACAGGGTTAAACGGTTTGGACAAGGCTTAAGAAAAATCCCAAGAGAACCTACGCACCATTTCACAGTTTCATTGGAAACCGAATTTTTTTAGTCGTAGGGTCCTCTTTCGACTCGTTACGACAGGGTTAAACGGTTTTGACAGGGTTTTAGAAATATTCCAAGAGAACCTACACACCATTTCACTGTTTCATTAGAAATCGAGATTTTTTAGTCGTAGGGTCCTCTTTCGACTCATTACGACAGGGTTAAACGGTTTGGACGGGGTTTTAGAAAAATTCCAAGAGAACCTACACACCATTTCATAGTTTCAATGGAAATCGATATTTTTTTAATATTAGGGTCCTCTTTCAAGTCGTTACAACAGGGTTAAACGGTTTGGACAGGGCTTTAGAAAAATTCCAAGAAAACCTATACACCATTTCACAGTTTCATTGGAAACCAAGATTTTTTAGTCGGAGTTTTAGAAAAATTCCAAGAGAACCTACACACCATTTCACATTTTTATTGAAATCAAAAATTTTTAATATTAGGGTCCTCTTTCGAGTAGTTATGACATGGTTAAACGGTTTGGACGGGGCTTTAGAAAAATCCCAAGAGAACCTACACACCATTTCACAGTTTCATTGAAAATCGATATTTTTTTGTCGTAGGGTCCTCTTTCGACTCGTTACGACAGGGTTAAACGGTTTGGATGGGATTTTAGAAAAATTCCAAGAGAACCTACACACCATTTCATAGTTTCATTGGAAACCGAGATTTTTTAATCGTAGGGTCCTCTTTTGACTCATTGCGACAGGGTTAAACGGTTTGGAGGGATTTTAGAAAAATTCCAAGAGAACCTACACACCATTTCACAGTTTCATTGAAATCGCGAATTTTTAATATTAATGTCCTCTTTCGACTCGTTACGACAGGGTTAAACAGTTTGGACGGGATTTTAGAAAAAATTCAAGAGAACCTACACACCATTTCATAGTTTCATTGAAAACCGAGATTTTTTAGTCGTAGGGTCCTGTTTCGACTCGTTACGACAGCGTTAAACGATTTGGACGAACGATTTGGACGAAGTTTTAGAAAAATTTCAAGACAACCTACACACCATTTCAAAGCTTCATCGAAAACCAAGATTTTTTAATATTAGGGTCCTCTTTTGACTCGTTACGACAGGGTTAAACGGTTTGGACGAGGTTTTAGAAAAATTCCTAGAGAACCTACATACCATTTCAAAGTTTCATTGGAAACAGAGATTTTTTAGTCGTAGGGTCCTCTTTCGACTCGTTACGACAGGGTTAAACGGTTTAGATTTGATTAAATCGACACAGTAAATAAATTTTTACTGTGTATACTTTTATATGAATTAATTAGACTAATTTATTGACAATATAGTAGTAATGCATTTATGTACACAATAACAAACTTACTACATAATAACTTACATAAAGAAGATATTTTCATTAAAACATAAAAATTATACGAACATCATATTCTCCTCACAATTTCACTTCATATACAAAAGATTCACTATATATTGTGAATAAAAGTTTCCCCTATTATAATATATTCAATTTTCCACAAACAACATTACTTCCTTCTGCAACATACTAGAAATACAAGGAGCTTTCAAATATTGGTAATCATCTGTTGCTTTCAAGACTTTGCTTCTATTTATGTTGCTTTTATGTGTTAGAATCCTGTATGCATATCGATTCCTCAACAGCTGAAATTGTTTGTTTTGTGCCGGCTGTAATAAGAAAAAGACAATTAGATGAACAAAGCTTAATTTAAGGTCTAAATCTGTTGAATAAAAAGCACATACCCCTTCATTTTTCAACCCAGATTTCAAATCAGCAATGCCCGCACCCATGTAAATTTCGAGATGTCTCATGACAAAAATTGCACAATCTTTCAAATTCTTTTTTGTTCGCCAAGCCATTTTCCTGCAAACAGTCGTGCCTGTTCGAAATTGTTCTGCCATAGGGTGATTGTGGGCCAACAAATATGCAGAAAAGTGTGATCTCTGTGACATATAATCACAAAAAAGAAAAAATTAGTAATCACTAGTGCATCAGAACATAGCAACAAATTCAGAAAGAGTAAAAAAAATATTTACCGTGTAGTCATTTCATATAACAAACTTTCAAAATATGCACAAAATCAAAATTTTATACAATCAAATTTATATATGTTTTGAGTGTAGAAATACCAGTATTTCTTCATTAATTATGTAGAAAGCTTTCTCCCCTACAATTTCAAGATTATCAACGATTTCAATTGTTTCAATTCTCATGTCAAAGACAAAGATGAAGTAATTCTCTTCAGCATTTACAGGAAACAATAGCTGAAAAAAACGACATCCAATTGATAAAGTATACATAAAAGAGTATATGTTTTAGTTGTTTACCAATTGATAATCAGTTATCTTCTTGTTCCCCATGATTTGCAACAGATTATCCAAAGATTCGCATAATTCATACTTTTTGTGTCTCAAGACATCACCTCTTCCAAGTGATCACCTCTTCTTGTTCCCCATGATTTGCAACGGATTATCCAAATATTCGCATAATTCATACTTTCTGTGTCTCAAGACATCACCTCTTCCAAGTGTATTTGCCTGCAATATACACACTCGGAAATTAATGTACTATATACAATAACAAATAGCAATTTTAAATGAATTTGTTTCTTACGGTTATACTTGCTTCGATAAAGAGCCGGGATGGAGAGTCTGAAGACTTCCATTTTTCTGAATCATTAAGGATCTTGCACCATAAATCAATAATATTTATCTCCACCTCAGTGTTGGGCTTTAAGGATTGAAAATCAGAAAATGGCACAAATGTGTCATCCTTAGTTTCAAATGCAAAGAGGTTGCGTATTAAAAGTATAATATTAGCATAATTGTTGAAAATCAAAGCAGATAACAAAGATATAGTAAATTTTGTTCACTGTGTGCTTTGCTTCATAACTTGCTTAAAGAAGACATAGTAAAAATATTTCACTGTTTGCCTTTAAAGTTAAATTTGCAATTAAAAAACTTACAAATTAGAAGGTACTTCAGCTTCTTCTATCCACTCATAGACACAGTTTTCTTCAGCAGATGGAACTGTGTTAATGTCAACAACCCTTTATTTATATGGGGATTTCAAAGAGACTAAGGGCTTTCTTTGAAGTTTTTTCCAAAATCATATCCTTCTCCTCATTTTTCTTTACTACCTTCTTCTGTTCTGCTACTTTCTTCTTCACCATCTCCTCTTCTAAGTTCTTCTTTTTCTCATGTTCTTTTAATTCATTCTCTTTCTGCTCCTTTTTCTTCCCATTCTGCTCCAACAATTCTTGTGTAAGTCCAATGTTGAATGTTGGAATTTCTACTTCTTTCACTTACTCTTTCTCAACAACTGCATCCAAAATGTCTTCCAATTTCAATCCAGAAAATAGAGTAACAGCAAGTGCATGTGCGGTTTGAAAAGTAGTGTGATGGGGAGATTGTTGTGTTGGAGAGACTTTGGATTTTTTTTTAAATGGAGAAATGATACTCCTGCGATAGTCTTTCGAAATCTGAGTATGTGAGAGAGTCTTGAGATCTTCTAGTGGGTGTTTTTTGAGATGTAGGCGGCTGTGATGAAGGAATATTTGGACATTCACACCCTTCCCGTTCTCTGAAGAAAGCAACAATATCTTTGTTGATTGCTTCAACACGCTGATTATGTACGTTCAGCGATCTACAATATGCTAAGAGTACATCATATTTAGCTAGAGCAGAAGTCAGATCATTGGCATATTTCTCAAAATCATCCACTATATCAAATTTCTAAAAAAATTGAAAAGTTATAATCAGTATATTAAAGTATTAGATCAAGAAATATTTAAAATTAATTATGCAAAGAGATGTAATATACCTGCTCTTGAAATTTTTAATTACTGCCAGTATTCAAGAAAATATTTTCCTGAAATGGACATATACACAGAGCACAGTAAAATTAATTCTACTGTGTTGAAGGTAAATGCACATTAATTTACACACAAATGTCAAAATATATATATATATTTTTTTTAGGGAACCAGGTCTCTTCCACTAGTTTCTAAGCTAGTGGCCTGGGAATTTATTGATAAGAAAATAGCAGTAATTTACAGGATGAGGGGGACTATCAAGATACTATCTTGATTTATCCTTACCTCTAAAAGGAAATACAAAGATAAACAACAAAGCCTAAACATGAGACCTATAATAAGCAAGACCCTGCTGATCCTCAACAAGCCTGAGTTTGATATGTCGAGGAAGATCTTGGTCAACATGCATATGTAAACTCTTTCTATGCTCATGGGCCCAAGCAGCAAGGCCATCTGCGACCCCATTTACCTCTCTAAACACATGCTGGGTAGAATATCCCCCTAGAAACTGAAGACAAGATCTGACTGCATAAATATATTTCCAAGGAGGCTGCAATCTAACTTGGATAAGTTGCAAAGTCATCAAAGAATCTGAAGACACCATAACTGATGAAAAGCCCAAATCTCTACACAACTGAAGACCATCCTGCATAGCCTGAATTTCCCCTTTCATGTTAGTACCTGGCCCATAGAACTTAGAAAAAGCAGCAATAAAATTACCCTCAATATCCCTAATAATACCTCCACCCGTGCACAAACCCTGTCTAGAAGAACCATCAACATAAATAGTATGTGAAAAACCAGCAGAAGGAGACCACTTCAACCAAAGACCTCTCTTTTGAACTATCTGCTTAATAGGCAAAAAGAGTGATTCCATCCAACAAATATTAAGGAAATCCGAAGGAAGCTTAGGCTTATAAATGAGAAAGACATCCTTAAGATCTAGTTGCACCTTCTTAATCACACTAGCAGCCTGCATAGGGGTCCCTTAATAAAGAGCAAAAATATATATATACAAGGATTTTATGTACAAAGAAATGTAATATACCTGGTATTTAACTATTTGATTACTACTATTATTCAACAAAATATTTCCCTGAAATGGATACATACAGAGGACACAATAAAATATATGTTACTTTGTTGAAGATAAATGCACTGTAATGAAATCCCAAAAACAAATATAAATAAGGATTCAATGTACCTTAACTTGCACATAATTGTTTGGTTCATTTACCAATAGATTACTATAAAAAAACATCATCTTTCTATAAGATTTCAAATACGAAAAATTTAATTATGAGAATACATACAAAAGAAACAGTAAGATACATGATACTATGTTGAAGATACAGACCTCCTCTCCTTCATAATCATCTTCCCTAACTGTTCCTTTTCCTATCAACCTTTCTTTGACT
>JAOWAN010027491.1:0-20051 GCA_028566635.1 Lobelia cardinalis | reverse complement strand
TCTCTCTCTCTCTCTCTCTCTCTCTCTCTCTCTCTCTCTCTCTCTCTCTCTCTCTCTCTCTCTCTCTCTTCTCTCTCAATTAATTTCTCAGTGTCGTCATGCCTATCCCAAATCTACTTAATTTTGAATTTGAATTTACTGTATCAAACGGTGTCTCATTTTACGTCACATAACTTTCAAAAAAATAACATGTATTCTAAATTAATTAAAATATAAAGTATAATTTTAGAAAGATGAAATAGAAAATGAACACAATTTGGAACGGTAGATACGAACTCTTACTATTGCAATGCAAATCAGAAACCTCTCAAGTGTAATCGATACATTCTCTCTCTTTCTCTCTCTCATATAATTACTTTGGAATCCAAAGTAAGAAAATGATTAAGAACGTATAATTCTTTTAATTAGGTTCATAATTTCCTCTTGCCAATTTTTTTTTTAATTTAAATTTTTTTTTGGGCCCCAAGGGGGCATGAGAAGGGATCGAACCTGAGACCTTACATACTGTAAAACTCGGCTCTACCACTGAGCCACCTCTTGATTCCCTCCTCTTGCCAAAACTGAGGGTACACGTAAAGATTTATTTTTTTGAAGCGGCGAATTCAGTATATAAAAACAATAATAATGTTCTCCTGGCTGCACACATAGGAATTCATTAGCTATAGGCCATGGTTTTTCGAAGCGTTGAGACTGCATTAACGTGTGCGTGTCATGTTTGTACGTTCGGGGTGAGGTCGTGATTGATCAGAGAGTTCTTCATGTTGAGAGAAATGACAATTGTCTATTAATTTACAGTTTGTCCCTAGTCATGATAAGGGTTAGGACTCCCTCCCCAACGTCATTATTTTTATTTTTGGAGCATTATAATTTACCCCAAAGTCCGTAACTGTAGGGCTCTATAGATAGATATATTTTCTATGTCCTACAAGTCCAGATTTTCTGTGGCAAATTGTGTGACACTTCATGTGACATTGATCTAAAATTTTATCTCAGATGACTCTAAAATTTAAAACTCTAAATTTTTGCACAAGTGTCATCCTCAAAAACTATGTCATATGAGATGAGAAAATTCCAATTCATGTTCTATAGTAGATGATCTTTTAAATTTGTGCATACATATTAAGAAATAATATATATATTGACATATTTATTCCTATTAAACAGTTTCTCTTTATTGATGGTTAAAAATGTATATATAATTAATAGTAATAAATAGTTGGAAAAATAGGATAAGAAAATCGAGATTAAAAAAAAAAAGCCTAAAGTTCTTAAAGAAATAACTATTTTAAAACATTTTTTTCCCTCTTAATGGTTATTTATTTGGAAGGAAGAGAGTATAGTTTAGCTAAATTCGCTAAAAATTTAGTCATCACAAAAATTAACACAGTCAAATTTATAGTTTTTTTTAAGAATAAGTAAATTGATTTGTATAAACGTGTGGCTTAAGTTTAGAAACTTGATTAATCTGAGGGTAAATATTGGCGTTCTTAATGTGCAGGAGTACTAAATGATTTTTTTGTTTTTTTAATAATTAATTAATTTGGCATTCGTGTGGAAATAGTCATAAGAACTAATGACATGTTTACAGTATATATGATGATGCAAGCAGAGCCTATTTTCATTCATGCATGCATAGGCGGCCACATTTTTTTAAATTCATCAAATAAAATATATATTTTCTTTTCATTAAATACTCTTACGAGAGCAGTACTCGTCAAAAAAAATTATTCGGTGAATCTATCACGTCAATATATAGCCATATTAGGGAGTCTATATTTTTTTTTTATCGCATTTTGGATGATGCTTCTACGTAAATTGAATAAAACGTAACACTGTATTACCATGATGACATGGAATTACATACTGAATTTTGTTTGATCCGGTGGGGAATATTTCAAAATCCCTCCAAGCATTTTAACAATAATGAGCATTCCACTTTTTTTGTTTTTTCACCCTCCAAACATAAGAATAAACCCCCATTAATTAAATCCCATACAAATGTAATGGAATTGGAATTCCTCCCTCGTGTGGGCTGTCGGGTTCCTAGTTAATGCAATATGTAGCCAGCCAGCCAGCCAGCCATCCTCTAGGCGGGCGATTGCTTTTCTGCTTGCTTTCCCATGCAACTAATTTCCATATAGGAGTAAAAATCACGAGCGTCATGAGAGAAATCAAGCCGTCCAAAGAAAAATTATGAGAAGGAAAAATTAAAGCAAAGGGAAGGAAGCTCCCCAAAAGGAGAAGAAAAAGAAAAGGCAATCCGTTCCTGTGAATTTCAGCATGGAAAGAGAATTTGCCAGTCCCGCAATTAATATTGCATTCCCCCCGTGATCATCCCATCGGGAAATCTCTAGCTCCTACTTCTGAAAGCATACATGCTTAATTAGTCGGTTCGGAAGACAGTTAATTGAGTATATAAATATATTTTTCATGCCCCTCTCGACATTATATTATTTCTTGAGGGGGGCATGAACATGAAAAAGTAACGAGTCTGAAAGCTCACACAGTTGTATCAGTACTGTCACAACTCTCGAGTAGAAACTTTGGGTGCGTTTGAACGTGGAGTTTTTTGATATGTTTTTTTTTTTTTTTTTTGTATTTGTGTTTGCTTTGGTTTTTTAGGAGTTTTACAATTTTTTCCTTTGAATTTTAAAAAATTACATGATAGTGATGGAGAGAGAAAGATAGAGAGGGTGATAGTTGTGACTTGATG
This sequence comes from Lobelia cardinalis, assembly GCA_028566635.1. Classification (NCBI taxonomy): domain Eukaryota; kingdom Viridiplantae; phylum Streptophyta; class Magnoliopsida; order Asterales; family Campanulaceae; genus Lobelia; species Lobelia cardinalis. Next base: position 17,338 of record JAOWAN010027491.1, on the reverse strand, counting down.
TGATGTTTGATAGGATATAAAAGGTGATATAGGAGTATGTAAAAATAGTAGGTAGAGAGAGAAAACTTGTGTTTTTTGTTTGTTTTTCAATAATCAATTTGAAAGATCATTTTCGACCTTCGATTCAAACAAATCAAGATTTTAAAGAAACAATGCTAAATAAAATATAAAAAATGAAACATATTGAGACATTAATCCGAGAACAAATTAACAAGTCTCACAATTATTTAATAAAATTTTTGAGCTACTCATCTCATTGTTAATTAATTTTGAGATAAAACTTTATATTTTAATATGATATCCAATAACCCACAACATCCTTCGTTAGCGCCACCCAAACAAACCAAAGCAAGTCCGTATAGTAAACTTAAATTCCAATTACACGCGAGGAGGCCGACGTATTAAGACACTGTCGATCTCACAATCATTTAATAAAAATCGTTAAGTACTTTTTTCATTAACAATTAATTTTAAGATAAAATTTTAAACTCGAACAAAACCTAACAATTTATGTATTGGGCCAACAATGCAATGGGGTTATGGTGGGTAAGGGTGGAGCTAGTTAGAGTTAGCTGGTGGTGATGAATTAGCTGTGAAAGATGATTAAAAAAAAAAGAAAAAAAAAAAGTACAGGATTGGGTTGGGGTGAGTCTGAAAAAGATTCATTTCTGAGCAACCAACCTGTAAGTCAACCCTCCCACCACGACTTCTGTTCTTTCTCTGCTATTTATTGTTTTAATAATCCATGTTTTTTTATTTATTTTTCTTTTCCTCAAATAACATAAATATGTGTAGTGTATATCATGATGTGAAGCTATTTCTGCGGATCTACGTTCCCTCGTAGGATGAGAGTATGTCTGTCCTTTTTTTCGGGCATACTTGTTCCAAAAGGTGAAATCGCTCAACCTGGACGCCCTTCATTTTTTTTTTTTTTAATGAGTGACGAGTCAATTTTTTTTAAAAAAAAATTAAAATTTTAATCTTTATAAATATTAAAGAAATTTTCAATAATATATGTAATAACTTCATGATAAAAAGCAATTTTTCATTAAAAGTTGGTCAAAATTTAATAAAATTGATTTTAAAAAATTGAAATAAGACACTTAATTTGAGATGAATTAATAGAGTAATATGCAATAATACTAGGCCTGCTTGTAAATTGCTATTGATACCCAAGAATAAAAATGCAAACATATATATTCATGCATGGTCACACGCATGAAATGAAAATTTGATGAATTTTTTGTTTCAAATAATATCTTATCGTTTATTACATATTTTGATATTTTTATTAATGATATGTATATATTCTACTAATTTACCAAAGTTTAGAATTTTAATATTAGGATTCATCTTTTAAATGGTTGAGATAAAAAAAAAAATAGGAAACAGGGCATGAAATGGGACATTACTCGAAGATTCGAAGGTAAAATGTTTGGCATATTATTAAAAGCCAATCATCTTGCATGAGTTTTATGCGATTACATTTTACACTGTTTTCCTGTTTCATTTTTTAAAAAGTTTTAAATTTTGAAAAATAAAATATCAAAATCACTCCCTCTTATAAAATTAAAGGAAGCCATAGAATTATAATGAGACTAGGAAATAATCATGCGTTAAAAATGGTCTTAGAAATATTTCCTTTATGCTTAATAGTAATTTTAGAATAATTATTAAAAATAGTAGAATACTTCTCTACTCGAACTTGGATTAATCGACGCAGGTGACTGAGAACATAATGATCAAGACCAAAAAAATATATATATATTGTATACTCCCCAACACATTGTCGATCGATATCAGTCATAATAGAACATGAATTTTCTCTCTTAAAATGTGTTCCATCTCCTGTATATAATTTCTAAAAAGGACAATTATTTAAAATTTATAAAATGAGACAGAAAATTGAGATAATTTTTGGGACATGAAATGAGGTATCATTCGAGATAGAAGATTCAGACTCGTCATAATAATTAATTAATATTTCCTTTATTTCGCTTTAATTTTTCTGAAAGCTACATTTAATTTTTTTCTCAAAAATATGTCGAATAATTAAAATAAAACGGGCGGAGTAAAATATATCGAAGTACTAGTATTTCTTTAACATCATCGATCATGATATAAAATTCATAAATTACAACTATGATATTCCTTTGGTGATATGTCCAACTCTGAAATTGATCAGATTCAACTCTAGGTTGACGCTGCCTCTCAAAAATTTACAAATATTTCAGTGAAAGATTCTTTAGATTTAGGGGTCACAACTGCCCCCCTCTTTATAAAATTCCCCACTTAAAACTATTTTAATTAGTGTCATATGATCCTTGGCTTATTATAAATATTGCTACATGCGTCACAATCTCACTAAACTCCTCAATATGCTTATTATTAGGAACCAATTAATACTAATACAATCAAATCAATTATAATGTTGACTTGTCTCGCTCGCGCGAGATCTAATGTTTATATATATATATATATATATATATATATCAATTAATTAATTAATTGCAAGAATTAATTTCATACAAAATAAAATTGGTTTAATCAACAATCTCCCCTCTCTAATTGGGTTGGATGTCGAGAAAGCATCTAGTAATTGGGTGTAATTTACGTTCATTGTGAATTTCAGCATTGGTTGTAACATACTTCCTCACTCCCGAAATAGATAATCTTTAAGGAGAAAGTTTTTATCCCAAAATAGTTGTAATTTCTTAGGATTTTTTTTGGCTTTTGTAGTTATATTTTTCTAATTTACCCACTTATTCTCCCAATTACTCATAAGTCCATGACCATTAATTATATTTAGTTTTTTTTTTATCATTAATAAAAATACATTATTTAATAAGGGTGAATTTATTAATACATATTACTTCTTAATAACCGTGAACAAGCCTAAAATGTCATTTATTCCGGGACGAAGGGAGTAACATAGAATAAAGAATAAATTTTCAAATTCAAACCTCTTATTCCAAATGATGTTCCATTTCATGTTGCATTTTTTAAAACTTTCATTCCAATAGTTTAAAAGATGACCCTAAAATTTTAAACTCTAAACTCTTATTATTATTATTTTTTTAAATGAGGATTGTTAGTGGTTCCACACTTATTCTCAATGTGACTCGAATCCATAATATATCGAAAAAGATGAGGTGTCTTATCACTAAACTGCACCTCGTTGTCAACTTTAAACTCTAGTTAATTTGTAATATGGTGTCAATTTAAAAAATGATGTGACAAAAGACGTAATATCATTTGGAACAGAAAATTCGGATTCTAAATTTTCTGGTTAGAATTAAAGAGGATTTAAAATGGAAATATAGTATTTGGTTTAATTGATGAGGCTCCAAACGTATGCATGGTGGTGGTAACTGAGAGAGAATGAAGGTTGGGATGTTCTTTTCCCTTAAATATATATATATTTTCGCGCTGCTAAAAAGGTGTAATTCATCTCTTTGTCAGCTGGTTCTTGTGCCCCATGCAACTGCGAGTGACATCTCACCCACCTTCTCTTTCTACCTCTATATCTTTGCTCTAATATGCAAGTGGGTCCCATTCATTATTTGATGTTCAAACTTATACGAGTAATTAAATTTACTTAAACACAGATCAACCCACCTTTCCTTTCCGTTCCTGGTAATATTTATTGATCCGCGAGAATTACATTGACAAAACTAGACACCAAACATGTTTTTTGCCCTCTAATTTTAGCACTAATGGATGAGAAAAATTTTGATGGTCACAGGACCATACTCGACATGCACAGGTGCACATGTATGGAAGATGCTCAAAAGTGACACCAGTGACTTTTATTTTCAACAAAATGAGCTCCAAAATAATATATCATATGTACACTTGGAATTGAATCAGCAAGTCAATTTTTGATGATTTAATATAATATTTTTTAATAATTAGAATGAAAAAGTAAAAAAAATAATGGTGAAACTCATAAAAATTAAAAAACTAAAAATAATGATATGTCAGACCCAATCGTACTCACGATAGTCAAAGTCCACTAAAACTTTTCTCCATATGGATAGTCTTTCGTCCCTTTTCCTCTATGATGCAAAAGTTGCAATTTGATTCTTATTTTATTTTATTACAAAATGCAATATTGATGCATCACAGCCAAATTTGACTGAAATATGACCATCCCCTCACGAAAATATATCTCCACACATAATACGTTATTCTAAGCTTATGATATTTTCTCCTTCAAGTAATCAAAGGATTGCTCGTGGTCAATTGCACATTTAATAACGCATATTTCGGTGGTTTAAGAAACTTTAAATATTGTTTCTTGATCCAATTCGTCATTTGGATTTCTATATGTAATGCAAAACAAAGCCAACGACGCAGTTTACTAGCGTCAGTTTCGGTGTAATTGCTAAACAAAATTAGACTATTTCCATTGTTCTTTAAACAAACAACATCGTAGGGGCCGCTTGAGTGTGTTCTGATTCCAACTGTTTCAAACTTATTTACCTGTATCTATTTGTTCATCACAAAATCTGTCTAAAAGAATTGAAATTAAAAGTCTTAAGAACCGTCTATAAACTGAGAAGCTCAGACAATTTGGATGAAAAAAAAAAGAATGCCCACATATGTCAAAGTCGAGGTTGCTAGAAATCAATAAAGAGGAGAAAAATTGCAGGCTCTATAATGGAGAAGAGAAGTTAAACTGCACACCAGTCTTTCCCCTGTCATACTCGCCTTGCTTGAGGATCTGGCAGTAATTAACCTGATAAACACCGAACACAAACAGCATGTTAGAGGTTTCCCATAAATTTATGACCAGACATAAGAACTCTATTTTGCTCAATCTGACACTCCCTTCGTTTCACTTCAAGCTCCCTACTTTCTACTCCGAGGAATCTCATTCGGAAATCCCTCTTTGCAAAAATAAGCCAACTTATTTTCTGAGTTGCCAAACTTACCGTGAGCCCGACACCCCACTGAAAAGATGGCAAAATTTGTGACTTATAATTGGCCCCTCCACAACTAGTTAGCATCGAATCATCCGTGAACTTTTAGTGACATGTGATGGATTTTATTTGACCCGGGTCTCGGTGGGCAGGCGACCTAGCGGACCGAACTTCCGGAGCCGGGTCATTACAAAATGGTATTAGAGCAAAATCCAGGCCGGAATTGTTATGCCCGAGCAACAAACTTGGTATATTTTGTAACAGACCGGAACCACAGCCGGATTGTTCTCGCCAGTGGAACGATCTTGGTAATTTATGTGACCTTGACGAGACCGTCAAGGATTTGAGAGGGAGATACTGAGCCCCCGATCCCACATCAGATAAAAATTGGGGATTTTTGTTTGATCGATTAGTGGCTCATACTACCACCGAGCATCAAATTATCCATGAACTTTTGGGTGACGTGTAATAGGTTGTGTTTGACCCAAGGTGTTTGGTCGGCCATGTGTGGATGACGTAGCTACGGGGTTTTTGGATCGGGGTGTTGCATTTAGACAAGTTACATTCGACCCAAATTAAGAGCAATACTTGAGCTCATAAAATTAAGGGTACTTATCACGACTAAAAACAAGTCATCTTTAGGTTATTGCACTTGGCTCTTCATATAATGGTTAGTGATTTATATTATTACGGTGATTGAAATTGACTTTTCTTACTGCGTAAGTTCTTGTTGCTTACAATCCTTTCTTAAGACAGCTGATATTTTCAAAAATATAAGCTGATGTCCCTTGTTAACATCTAGTAAATGCCCGTGTCCGAAGGCACGACGTATCAAAATATTTAACTGTAAATAGTTCGTGTTCTCAAACACGAGAATATTTAAAAGTGAAAAAATTATTTTTTAACATAAATATAAAATTTAATAAAAAAAAGTGTTCTCAAAATTAATCTCCCTCTCTCTCTCTTTCCAAAACACACTCATACAAACACATTTTTTGTTCCCCATATTTGTCTTGAAAATTGTGGCTTGCCTTGGAAATTGTGACTTTTGTTACTATTCATTTGAGAGATACTATTCATGTGAGTGAGTTGTTCTAAGCACATGTCAGTTTTGTTTCAATAACTTCTTTAAATTTCTTTCAAGGTTATCCTCAATTGCCGGGGGTGACCATTGACCACCCTCAGCCACCATCATGCACACCAAAATCACAAAGCTCAAGCAAAATAACAGAACTGATTCATCTGACACCCCGAGTTACAAAACTCAAACAAAATCACCAATCTCAGCCCTAAAATGACAATCAATGAGAACCTAAAATCTTAATCCAACTCACACTCACATTGTTTGGTGCAGTGAGTGAAAATCTCATTGGGGGAGTATTGAGGGGCTTTGGGTGGAAAATGAGATATAGAGTATATTCTGCAACAAAGGCAGATGAGAGGAGGGGGTGGAGAAGGTGTAAAAGACATAGCTGTTCCAGCGTCGTCTCTTTTGGGATTTTTTTCTTATGCTTATGTATATTGTTTTCTTCTTCTTTCTATATTATTTAATTTCGTTCCTACTTGGTAATTAATTATAGACTAATTCCACTAAGCATTTAATAATTATTTCGCTCCCATAATTACACTTAACTAGTAGTAATGAATGTATATTCAAAACCAGTTGAGTTATGGCCTATGGGCATTTTGGTCTATCTTGAAGGAGGGGCATTGTGCTATTTTCACCAAGTCTATAAGACTAAATGGAGGACAGCCAACGAGAACGTCGAGAAGCACAATTAGCTTTCCCAACAGAAACACTCAAGCTAAGCTTGCCTGAAAAAGTATACTTCGAATATCGATGACCGTTATAGAAAATTGGACCAAGTCCAGCAACCAAAAGCAGACTTGCTTCTTGGAAACTGTTTTAAATTTTGAAATTTTTTTGAAGCTATAAATGTGAACTCTTGTGCAAAACAAAGGAGGTATCAAGATCTTAAGGTAACTAACCTCCATGCGGAAGAGTTTGGTGGGTACAATGATCCCCACTCCGGCAGAGGCTCGAAAAGTATCGCGATAGTTCTGGAGAGAGAAATCCCGGAATGCATTCTCTGTTACTTTGGTAAGACTCCCAGCACAAGCAAAAGCATGAGCATGAATTCCAGCGTTTTTGAGCACCCTGATCAGCGGCAGGTCAAAGGATAGGTCTGCAAAGGCTGTGACCGCGAGGTCGCCTCCAAGATAATCTCTCTCGGGAGTCTCAGAACTCTCAGCAGTCTGTGTGTTGGAATTATCTTTGACTTGCCTTCTTGCCTCACTAGGTCCCAATCCCCTCGACTTAAAGCCCAACACCGATGTTGGGCCTCCCAAGGAGCAAACTGGAGAAGAATTACCACCTATGAAGAATCTCTCAGGTAGAGATGAAGGGGTATTCAAGAATCCGCTTCCCCACGGTAAAAGAGCACCACAAGCAACCCCAAGGTTCAGAGCAGCGTTATAAAACCCCAAAGGAATTGCACATCGAAGATCAAATTCCTGTTGCAATACCCGGATTAGACAAGGAAACAAAGAAAGGCACATGAATAAATTTTATGAAACAAGTGAGAGAATCACCTAAGATGGTTAGGACACATACAACGTAGACCCATGTAGCCGACCCCAAGTGATTGGGACTAAGCCTTAGTTGAGTTGAGTTGTAAATGTCAATCTTGACTATTAATTTCACCTTCACACTTATCATTTCTAGATCAACTAACATAAAATTCCAAAAGAACATTCGGACCAAAGGGCCATTCATTTTGGGACTTAGGAAACTGAATACTCCCTTCATCCCAATTTTTTGAAAAGAAATAAAAACATAGCCCTATAGTACATTTCACGTTTTTTAAGTATGTAGCTTTATATGATTGTACCATTTCTAAATTACACTACATGCAACAAAAACAAGCTAACTCAAACTACCATGGGGGTAAGCTCAAATGCAAGAAGGTAAGGCAGCCAGAAACTGACTCGAAAGAGAACACCACTAAACAAGCTAACTCAAACTACCCTTGCAAGGTTGAACAGTAAGTACAGTTATGACTCCTGGCAAAATCCCCCAAATTCCAGAAACTGCACAATAGATACAGGGCAGACCTTGTTAAACCAAGGTTAATGATTTTCGGCATAGGAAAATATTTACTCTCTCCATGCCAAAAATGTAGTCATCATAAACAAAGTGACGCTATTTTTGGGACAGAGGGAGTACTCTTATTTGATATTAAGAAATCAGCAAATAAGAGCACTCCCTCCATTCCTATTTGAGTTCCTCTCAATTAGATGATGCTGTCAAATAGCATGATCATACAGAATCATAAGATTACAAATTTACAAGACTTAAATGACAAATTTAGTCCATTGCGGATTTCAGGCATACATCTTTGAGGGGATTTAGTAATTGCACATGCAACAACATAGTAGATTTTAAACCCTTCCCTGCTATCTCCAAAGGAGTTTTCATTTATTTTTTACTCACTTGCCTTCTCAGTATCAAACAGATAACTCATAGACTTATTTGTTTATATGAGTCAATAATAAGCAATGAGAGATTACACATACAGATAAGGCTTAAAGTGATAAAAAGCTAGGTGTGTTTGGATGGGTAGTTTTTTGATTTGGTTTTTGAGTTTTTGTAATGATTAAAGTAAAGTAAGAGAGAGATAATTAGAAAAATTGTGGGACCAATGAGAGAGAAAAATCAAAAACCAAAAAACTGGGTAGAAACTACCCAGGAGAACACATCTTTTACTAAATATTGAAATATAAGCAGTAGAGAAGCTAATAAGGAAAGCGAAATAGGTTTGTCGATAAAAATATGTGATACAGTACATAGGGAAGAGAAATAAGAGCCGAATGGGAATTATACCTGGCGGGAATAACGCAAGCTCCGAAAATCTGGAAAAATGCCACCAACCTGGGAAGTGGAAACAAAAGCAAATCCTCTAGTTGGCCTCAGAGTTGAGTTCCTCCTGTCAATCTTAAATGTGTACTTCAGAGAAGAGAGTAAACCATGTCCAAGTTGCCTCCTTATTGACGAGGAAGACATTTGTGATGGATCAGTTAAGGTGCGCCAAGCGAGATTGTATGCCAAGTCATGGTTTCTAGATGATAGTAGGCCAAAAGATAGGCCTAATGACCGCTCTTTGTAGGAAGAAAACTTCAGCCAATCCTGAGAAAGCAGGGATATTCTAGCCATTACCGGAGTAACCAACTTCTTGAATCTGGGTAAAGAAACACCAGCACTGACTTCTGATGTTTGGTCCCATCCATAAGATAAAGAACCATCCCAGAGATCCCCATATCCAAACAAGTTTTTAAGCTTGAGTGAACCCTCAAGTGACCATGATCTTGCCTACACAAGTTGTTTAAGACATAGAACATTACAAACCATGTAAAATGCCAAACAACATGAACAGCTTAAAAGCTTATTTTTCATAAGGATGTGGAAAAATTATCCAGTGGCAATACATGTATCCAGTCAACATTTAGGTCCTTGGTGTCATTGTACAGCTCCTCGCAAAAGTATTATGCTTCTGTCTAAATATAAGATGTATGACATATCAACAAATTTATTTCTTAAATTACAAGCCAAGAAAGCACAAGGAACAAATTTCACTAAATCGTCGTGGGCTTACATTTCAATAAAGAGGTTAAAGTTATCGCCAATCTCTTATCACTTTAAAAACAAAATTAACTAAAAAAGTCACTCAATTTTATTTGCCAATTTATATTAAACAAAAAGTCCCAAATTGTTCCGTGGCACTAGCCAACATGATTGTCAAAAAGTAACTTCACAATAATGTCAGCAGAGAGTCTGCACAGTATTTTCTTTTGCTTAACGATCTTCCCCTCTCTATGTTTCACATAACATCTTTAGGGAAATTGATTCCACAAAAGATTGTCAAGGAAATCATTTAGATGAATCTTTGGTCTCATGACAAGCTTCAAAAATGAAAACTGAGATCAATTCCGCAAATCACATTACTTGGATATGAGCTCCTTTGTTTTACAGATAACGATACCTCTCACTTTCTTTTCCTTGGTAGGCGAATAGGTTATAAAACTGAAAAGGATGTAACCCTGGGAATAGGTTGATTAAGAGACCAACAACTTGGAAGAAAGCAAGAAGGGAACAGTACCCGTGCGAACAAAAAAAAAATTAAATATAGAGGCACCCTACTCTAGAAAGGTGGCTGCTAGTCTTCACATTCAAGATGCACAAAAAATATCTAACACAAGGCAGAAACAAAGCAAACCACCGTAACAAGAAACAATCACTACTTCTTCCTCATGCAGAAGCCTCAGAAAGCTTTAACATAACCTTTTAGTTTCCTCTACACCTATAAAACTTCACATAGAAATTGAAGGGCAGGAAACAAGCCAAAAGTCATATTTTGTTAAAGTGTGGAAAGAAAACAAACTAGGACATCTGCTCCATTGCTTCTGCATACCTAACCCCTGTGAACTTGGAAATCAACCGAACACACCAGCACCCTGAAACTTCATCACTCCTGAAAAATCCTAAGCGAATCTCCAGATTCTTTCAAATTTGACCATAAACGCAGCCAGCCAGCCCAGGTTGGATCGGTTATGTGCTATTAATGAAACTAGGAAGGTGTAAGCACTGGAGCTCGGAAGCACTCTATTACTACACGAAACAACTTCCACTTTCCAGTCCATTAGCTCCTCTCTTTCTTGCTCCTAAATGCGGCATTCCCTCCTATCAGGGCTTGGCCCCGCCGAAGAGTTCTCCCCTGAAGTTGCTGAATTTAACTTTTTCACTTATTCTTTGAACTATTTCACTTATCTTTGGAGCTATTTTACTTGTTTGAACTTTTTTTACTCATTGGAAAATAAAAATAATAAATTCAATAAGTGAAAGAGTTCCAATAAGTAGAATAGTTCAAACTATAAGTGCAAAAGTTGAAATACAGCAAATTTAGCATATGCCAAATTCAGCAGTGTCAGCTCCCTCCGATCAAACAGCCTCAACAGCTTATCAAAGCTATAATAGATAGTAGATAAGCCTCAGATCTACCTGAACTAAGCTTTCCAATGCATAAGAAATGTACTTACAACACCTTCAGCATTACATATGTTTTCTTCAAACATACAAGGGAAGGCCGCAAGCCATTCATCCTGCTCAAGTGCACAGACATCCCTCCAAGGGTCAATTAGCATGATTCATGCTAAAAGATTTGACCATGTCCAGAAAAAAAATGCCAAAAACAGAACTTCATGGACTATTTTTGTTTGTTTGTTTGTTTTTTCGTTAAAGAGAAATAAATCATTAATATAAAAAAAATTACACACCAGTGAATAAGAAGTCCACAATCACACTGAAGTGGGAAAATAAAAGGAGAGCAGAACAAAACAAAAGACATGGAGCCACTTGGCAATCTCTATCCACAACACTCAAAGCCAATCACTTGATGCCCCCAAAGCTTTTGCCCAAAGAAAGACCAAAAGATAACAAGAGACGTGACAGATTGAAAGTCAAGCCCTTGCTATCAAAATTCCTGAGCTCCTCTAGGTCCAGAAATAGAGTCCTTAGTTTCAGAAGAAATGTATTTATATGCTAAAAGATCATATTTATAGTTTTTTTAAACTTAGTTTCTTGATTTCTTGCTAATGAATATACTTCAGAATCATCGTCAATCTATATTTGTTCAATGGATCCAATCTGCTCATGATACACTGAAAGATAGCACAGCTTAAAAGAGTTCTCCCCTCGTTTGATTTACTTAAGAAAGCCCTTCCACTACTAAACCAAAAATCTTCCACTTTATGAGGGTTTACCCCAAGACTCATTACAAACTGCAAAAAAATTAATAATAATAATGCACCAGTGCCAAGCTGTATTACAGTGGAGACACTTCACAAGCTTCACGGTATACAAAAATCAGGACTTCCTAGGAATCTTATCTTCAGACATAACAGAATATCATTTTACAGCTAATATTCTCTTTCTATATCAATGATGCACATCCTAGGAAACAATCTTAAGATCCAACAAAAAGCACAACACAACTAATATCTTTGAATCTGCACTACATATCCTGAAAGGGGAAGGCAGCTGTCATACTACCAAGGAGAATCAAACATGTCCTAGTTAGTCTCTGCAGCCATATGAGATCCATAATGGAATCTGGAAATCCCCAAGTACATTAAAGAATACCCTCCATTTAATCAAAAGAGTCCACTTTCCTTTTCTAAAGCTCAACATAAGACTAAATCAAACCAGAATTTGATACATTTTATCGACATATTAGTTAACAGAATTTCCCAAAACTATAATGAAAATATAACAAATTGCAGCTTTTGCATTTTTAAATGATTAAGTTATATAAAACTTCGGTCAAACTGTAACTAAATTTTAAATGTTTTTTAAAAAAATGTCAAGGGTCGACTCTGTGTATGTATTATCTACCCTGTTTTGTTCAAAAACACCTCGATTTAACGAATAAAATAGCTCATAAAGATGCATCTTTAAGTATTTGACTGATTTTCAGCCTTTCAGGTTTGCAAACAAGAATCTGTCAGGCACATAGAAACAGAAAATGGTGACGCTAAATAAACACAGAAGACTAATGTAATGTAAAAAAATAATCACAATACTAATGATAATTTTAGAACATACCAAATATTTTCATTATAAAATAAAACAATAATCAGATGCCCTGTTTGCTCAAGGGTCATCAGCTATTTTGTTTGATAAACGAAGAACATAATAAGAGAAAGAAATTACAATGAATGCGGACAAGAAATCCACCAAAATCCATAAAAACATAAAAGCATACAAGAACACACAAACTAGTGAATAGCAGCTCTCCAATCCCTAGACAAATCTCCCAAAGATAAGCCCCGGAAAGCTCCAACGCTCCTAGCCCAAAGAGAGGACTACCCCGAAATCTTCTCCCGCAAAAGTGAGAGAGGTAATTCTCAATCTCTAAAAATTCGAGAATTCTCTCAATCCAAATATTCCACAACAACTATGAAGCGGTTCAAGTAGCCTACCAAGGGTCATCAACTATTAACATGTATAAAGCACAAACCCTAGGCTTATCCAACTAACTTTTGGAAAACGAAAACCCTAAACTTGAAACCAAATTAAACATAAACTCAACCCAACCCAGCCGAGCCGAGCCTTAGTCCTAACATTTTGAGGTGGGGTGCATGAATCCTTTTTCATTATTCCATATGGGCAGATGCAAGGTCACTACATAGGTCACATTTCTTTGCATCTATCTGAATTATGGAAAATCCAAAATTAAATGTGTCGAGGAAATAATAGGCATTCATCTCCCACAATGACACCACCTGTCACCAAAAATGGTGTGAATATTATGAACTGTTGTGAGCCAAGATATTCTCCCCTTTCTGTTAAACCCCCTCCGCTCCATACAATTAAGTCCCATTCTGACTTTCTTGGGTCCGGTTCAGAACACTTTGACCAAAAATATACTTAACTAAATGGATTTGTATTCAAATATAAACTTTGCAACTCGTTGTAATTTTTAGGTTGTTCCGAAGGTTAAATTTTTTTACCTAAAATTTATCAATAGTATGTTGTCTTTGATGTGATTTTTTCCAAGTTGACTTTTGAAAATGATAAGTGGATTATTTGAAAATGGAAAATGGATTCCTTAGTCTATCCGGATGGAATACTTTATAATCAATATTGTCAAAAGCTCACAGTATAGAGAACACAGCACACTAAACGGAGCTCAATGTCACAGTAAGAGATGAATGTTTCACTAGCACCGATGCGCAGTCATGAATGTCTACACATCATCAGGAGTGAAAATGCAAATTTAAGACATAGCAAAGCCTTCTAGACAGCATCTCAATACCATAACTGAAATTCAACATCAACAGTATGAAAAGCGGAAAGGCACTCTACTAAATCATATCTCCAAAGAGTTTGATCGTTAGAACAAGTACTGCCTAAGGACAAAGAAACATGTGTGTCACATCTATCTAACTTCATCGGGTAGTACAGGGTCTGGGACTTCCTAGTGGGCCACAGGCCACTCATTAATGGTTAACCATGCTACACCAGACAGGACCCTTAGACTTATTGGAGTTAGTGGTTTGGAGGATCATGTAAAATCAAGTGACAATGCTTTGAATAGGCTGCTCTACTACAGCTGGATCAATATTAACCATAGAATAATGGCACATCGATTAATCACCATTCAGGGTTTAGTAAATGAAAAGTTTTTAGTTGATAGTACCAATCAAATGTGTGGCCAAGGAATGATCATATGAACAGGTCTGGATACTAAACACCTGGACCAAATCAGCATCAATTGAAAATGGGATCGAAATAAAGCGATCTATTGAACTAGCTTGACTGAAGTCTGGAAAATTTACAGTGTGTAGCTTAATATATCATACCATGGCACACGTTGAGGCGGTTAGGAAATAGTCAAACACGTAAACGTGTTTCTTTTTTCAGCTGCGATTTCTCATTTATTCAGCGTCATGAAACAATATGAGATCGATACACATTGAGTATACATAAATGGAAAATCCAAACTAAAATAGCAAAGACACGGCAGGAACAGCATGAGAGCGAAACTTGCCTGCTTGAAAGAAAAACGAAAAAAAAAAAATACTACTCATTCTTTAACAAGAATGGCGACATGGAGACCATACCTCAAATTCTAAAACAGTAAATTATCCACGATGATACACTGTAAGTATACATCCAAACATAGAAGTGTGCAACTAACCAGGAAAACGCCACGAATTTGTCTTTCTCAAATCAGTCCTCAACTCCACTTCAATCACTTAAAACTATATAGAATGAAAAGTCAAATCGCCCTAGCATTTATGCATAATTAGATATATTACTAATTCGTCCAGATAGTTCCTAAAATACTGCTCTATACAACTTAGGGGTTGGGGTATGCTTTTGTGTGATCTCTCACGGTCGAAAATCACAAATCTCATTGCAAATACACTCCACTAACTCAACTAAGGATTCACACAATATTCTAACCGGATATTTCATAGTGCAGACTCCTGCTATCGAGTAATAAGCTTAAGAAGGAACCTACAATTTAACAAAATATACCTCAGGCTTGGAGAAAATTCCGAAGTCGCCGGTGAGGGGGTTTTTGGTCTCAACAACTTCAACAACCACATTAGAAGTTCCCGGCAACTCAGGGGGACCGGAATCAAGCGTAATATTAACGGAATCAAAAACATCAAGCTTCTGGAGGCGTTGATTGGCAATGGTAGCAGCCTGAAGAAGCTCCTGAATGGAAGTAGCTCTCTTCAGCGCCTCGATTTCAGCCTCGATCAAAGACTCATTAGTCTTGGTGTTCCCCTTGATCAACACGTCGTGGACTCGCAATGGCACTCTCTCCGTCCGCATTCGGTTGAATAGAGTATCCATGTTTTCCCTCTGCGCTCGCATTCTGGATTGTGGGGACTGTGGGGGCGGCGGCACCTCCTCGTCTTCTTCATCCTCGTCATCGTCGTCGTCCTCGAAGTCGTCTTCTTCATCGTCGGAGTTGGTGGGGTCGAGGTTGTCGGCTTCTTCGTCTAGGGTTGTTGAAGTACGGTCTTTATTCATTTTGTGCTGTTGGCTGTGAACGACAATAGGGGGAGGGGAGATTAACCACAGAGAGATGCGAGACGGGTGTCTGAAGTAAAGAAAGGGAGAGGGAAAAGAAAAGAACACAGCCGGACTGCGCGCCCGGAGATGAAACGGGTGATATGGTTGGGCTCAATCAGATGGGTTAGGCGATAAATAATTAATGGGCTTTAGAAAATTGGTTTTGGGCCTGTTGGGAGAGGGCCTGCTGGTAAATGGTAGTCATTGATTGAGGTCTTTTTTTTTTTTTCAAAAATTAGACATTGATTGACTTGAGCTAATTTGTTTTAATTATTACTAAAGTGAAAATTTACAAATTTTTGAAATAAAATATGGAGAATTAGATTAACCATGGGCATCAACTAAATTTAAAATGTACAATATTTGTGACGATAAAATGGTTATCATTATTACTAACTCTGTTTTTATTTTTCTTTTTTTTTGGAAAATAATCTCGCAATTTTATTAGGAATCAATAACGTCAATTACATCACATAGTACCAAAGGCATAAAAATACTCCAACTAACAAAATCAGCCATAAAAACTGAGGCTCTAAGCTTGTGCACCGTTCGATTCACTAATTGTCGAATAAAGGTAATAGAGAAATTCGACACCTCTACCAAAAGAGAAAGGTAATCTCTGATAATATCTCCAAAAGGGGAATCATCACACACTCTCCTCTCCACTGCCCGGACTACCATTTGAGCATCCAGTTCGAAATCGACTTCAGATAAGCCCTCTTATTTGATCCAACTCAAAACTTTTCGAAACTCAATCGCCTCCGCTACGTTGGCGATCAAATTCACATACTTGAAGCTTACTAAAAGCGGCTGTCACAAGTCCCTCGAAGTCTCTAACCACTGCTCCAACCCCAATCTTCCTCTCCACCGTGAAACTTGCACCATCGACATTGCAATTGATCACGCCAGCTGCCGACTTCTTCCACTTTTCTTCTTCTCCACCTGCTGCCATAGCTTGCTGTTTATTGACACTAGGTTGAGCTGCCTTCCAGTTCTTCAGAATCGTTGCACCCCTAGTAATGATCTCTACCTCCTTCGATCGCTTATTCCCACACCGCCTGGTTCTTATGAATCCATAGACTCCATATGAGGGTAACAATTGTTTCCGTGCTCACACCCGTGCCATTTTGCTCCAACTGCTCAAACCATTCCAGCATTGAAGATATACCCCCTACCATAGTCACCCCATATATTGCCAAGCAATTCCGAGCCATCTGACACTCCACCAAGCTATGTAAAGCAGATTTCAAAACAGTTCCACAAAACGAAACAAATATCATCGATTTTCACCCTTCGCCTCTGAAACTGATCACGCGTAGGCAGCAACTCCTTGCAAGCACGCCACATGAAACTCTTTACCTTTGGAGGCGTGAAGAGCTTCCATATCCTACTCCACACCTGAATTGGTCCCGACCCAACATATGAGCTTGAGCAAAGATGATGATATGTCGATTTCACTGTGAATCCGCCATTTTTCTCCAAAAATCGATACCACTCCCCCCTTGATTATTTCTACTCAAAGGAATATTTTGAACATCACGCACATCGTCTACTTCCATCACTGACCTCACCACGGCCTCGTTCCATACACATTGCCCAGGTAAAAAAAAAAAAATCTAAGACCACACGTTCTGCAAATCTACAATCAAGGCATTTCGAAGAATGATGCTTACCCACAATCGGAATTCAACCACTACAAGAAATTAATGTTTTCTCTACAAAACAATTCGTAGAGAAAAGTAAAATTTTCGTAGAGAAAGCTCTTTGT
>JAOWAN010025485.1:0-20104 GCA_028566635.1 Lobelia cardinalis | reverse complement strand
TCTCTCTCTCTCTCTCTCTCTCTCTCTCTCTCTCTCTCTCTCTCTCTCTCTCTCTCTCTCTCTCTCTCCCTATTTGGATTGGTAGTGCCTATGGATTTGTTTGGAGAAAACAACAGGTGGGACTTATTTATTAAGGTGGAGTGAGGACTAAGGAGGTGTTGTTTTAGGACTTCAGTGTCTACATTGAAGCTTTATTTATAAAGCAAGGAATTCCAAATGAGCCCTAAAGTTCCAATTATTTACCAGAATGCCATTCACGAAGTAGTATATATGAACACTAGTGTCACCATACGAATGGAATGGAAGAGAATATAATTAAGCGCAGGTTTTGTCGAATATAAATGGTGAAATTGTTATTGAGTTAATATGGGAGGCAGAGGAGTATTAATATCAAACAGTTGACTGTGTTTGCATGAGTTTGTGTGGATTGTGAGGATAATGCTAGGATAATGATAAATCAATCATATAGCTTCGTACCTTGTCTGGGAGAATGCATGTAGAATGGGATTTTAATGCTTTGTTGAAGATTTTGAAACAATTAGCTCCTGTAATACCTACATAAGTTCCAAAAAGTTAAATAGAAAGATATAAGATTACGTCACCAAAATTGAAATGTCTTCTATTTAAACCACAAATTTAGCCTCCAAAATCAGATGCTCGAGAGATCGATCTATTAGTGGGTATCAAAACTTAAAAAGCAATTTTAAGGCTGTTATTTAAGCACTAATTAATTTTGATGTTATGGGGATTTAATATATGAAAAACTGAAAATGCTCTAGTGTTTAAATGATGAGAGGACATATCACAGCTTGTGTGAGCTATACCTGAAAATTATATGGAGCACCTAGGTGCTCCTAATAAGGAGCATCCGAGACACAATATTCATTTTAATACGTTGTTTGTTTATTTTTTATAACTAAATATTCATTTTATCTTTTTTACTGTTATTATTGATTTTTAGTAACACCGATAAAAATGAACATATAATTTCAGAAAATAAACAAACAACATCATAAAATGGATATTTTGTCTCAAGTGTTCCTAGGAAGGAGCACCTAGGTACTCCATATACCATCTCGAGCTATACCATATCAATTTTCAGTTCATAATTTTCTGCAGTTTCCTGAAATGTTTTACACTTTGCCCTCTTTTGGACTAAAAGAACAAGCCTGGTTATAGAAGAAATGTTGGGTTTGGCTTTTCCTAATTTGGTAAAATAAGAAGAGAGGTAGGGGTCAAAATTTCGCAGAGAGCGAATCAGTAAATAATTTCACAAATAAATAAAAAAAAGTAAATAGTATGATGAGGTGGGCAAGTGAGGGGTTGGGATCCCAAACCTGACCACCTCGAAGTTAATAAAGAAAGTGGGGGGTAAACAGTTGGGGTTAGTCTCTGGATTTGAACAAGTCACTTTTGTTGTCCAATTGGGTGGTATTTCTCCCCATTCTATGGATACTCCTTGCTCTAGCCAAGCCATTACAAGCCTCTCTCTCTCTCTCTCTCTCTCTCTCTCTCTCTCTCTCTCTCTCTCTCTCTCTCTCTCTCTCTCTCTCTCTCTCTCCCTCAACCTTTTAGCTTGGCTTTGAGCTATTTTCCATCACACTAGCACATGCGTGGCTCGAGATGAGTAATAACCGTTAAAAAAACTTCAGACACTTGCTATTGGTTGGTCTCAGAGAGAGAGAGAGAGAGAGAGAGAGGATGTCACCTAAGCTGCACCGCGATTACATCATCTATTTGAAGCAAGGTGCAAGGACTGCGCTGGGTCAATTGCCTAAAGGACTCAAGTATCTGGTACCAATTTTCTAGGCAAGTCAATACATCCATAACGTTCCATGTATGCATGACTTTTGATCGATTGAAAAAATAATTAGGTGAGTAGCCTTATTGTCAAACTATGAAAAAGAAATTTCACAGTCCAAACCCTGCTAATTTAATTAGCGAGACTTGTTTAATTTTCAGTTCTCCCAGAAAACTGGATTCATGTATACCGGAAAAATGGTTCATTCTTAATTGACTACAAAAACTTTGGCCTCAGAAGTTGTCTATCTTTCTCCCATGATGACTATAAAGTTCGTGAATCTTTGGAGGTGCCAATTAGCAGTGCAAATCATTATCGGTTGTTATAAAGTAGAAGAATGTAGTTAAAGTTTAGGGAGAGTTTAGAAGGTACATGCCTATTTCATGTGAACAAGAACTAATTGTATTTACTTGGCCTTTTAAGAATTTTACTTGCACGCAAGTGATTTTCTATCTTTATCCCATTCTATACATGGTCATGCCAAGCATGTTGTGTGCCAGTTGTGACATGCTAGGTATGTGAGTTTTTCCAGAGATACCTTATATGTTTATGGTAGTGAATTTATGATACTTATCCTTCTATTGCTGTTTACTTCCTCAGAATTACAAAAACAAAAATAATCCCTTGTTATATTTGATTGCTTCTAGCCCAAAAACTTTACCTTGCCCAAAACCAAAGAGGAGGAAAAAGACAAATAACTAAAGTAAATAATAGCAACTGTAGAAGCAAGGAAAGTTTGGACATATTGAGACAAACCATAGAAAAATATCTACTTGTCTTACTCAACCTGTCTCACTCTTTGTTTGAGATGAACTCTGGGTGAGGAAGTTTAATTATTTTTTTTTTCATTTATTTTCTACCCAGAGGCCACTTTCTTCATAAAGTCTCTATGTTTCCTCTCCTCTCCTCCCCTCCCCCCCCCCTTCCCTTTTCCACTGTATTGTGACTTGTGAGCTCAAAAACAAGTTGAACTGACTGGGTGCCAGTTGAGTGGGAACACTTGGCAAGCCATAGCCATCTTCAATTCTCTCCTGGAATATTTTGATGCTGGACAAACCAAAGCTTCCCCACTCATGTCTGTCCAATAAAGCTCTCAAAACCCTTGAAAAGAACAACACAAGAGTTGAATGAAAAAAACATGCATTTAAAATAAATAAATAAATTTTAACTGGGAACATGCATGAACTATTAACTCATCCTCTCCTTATTGAACCAATCAGGAACACGTTGGTTTGGTCTATAGGTTTGAAATGCAGTTAAATTTGGCGAGTAGCCTCCAACACTCAATTCGGTTAAGTCACACAATTTTTTGTGGTTCTATGCATTGCACGTATACTTTCTTAAATATGCGGTGAAGTACAAATGTTAGATGGATGCCTTACTTATTACTTTTCCCTACTCAAACAGATGCAGTATATCTATTTGTTTTCCCTATTATTTTCCTGACAAAAAGAAATGCAATACATTAATCATAAAAATAACACCATTACCAGCAAAATACAATATTAGAGGGTTATTGTAACGAATCATAAAATAAAGTAACAGCATGCATCAAGATATGATATAACATTGATTGTTTATATATTTTATGGTAGGAAAATGCTGCGCGCACCAACTCGAGTACAAGGAAGGGCTTAGTTCGAGAGTGCAGCGTCGAAAAATCATTATGGGGTATGAACCATTTCATTTCTTTCTCTGTTGATGGCATTTTATCTGTTAATGTCTTAGAATCTAGAAAATGTTTGATTTACATGTTACTCAACTGCTATTGCCTCTATAGTATGAAAGATTGCTAAATCACACACACACACACACACAGGATAAATACTTAAAATGCTTAAGCATGTAAAAAGAGAGAAGTGTGTTCCTTAATAAGAGAATGGATATGCATGCTGTGATAAATCTTATCCAAATATTTCCACACTAATGTTCCCACCTTATCCCAATATTTTTATTTTTGTGATAAATCTTTATCTTGGTGAAGATGCCCTACCAACATGCATGTCTAAGCATATGTGAAGAGAACGTCATTATTAATTTCATTCCGATTTTGGTCTCAAATTTGAGAGCAGAATGCCCATTCATTCAGCTAATTGATCTCCAGTTAGTTTGGGGGGAAATCTTATTTGACGCCTCACTTTCTTTACCTTATTTTTGTGGGTTTAGGTGCCAATAATAACCAAGTTGAAGAGAGAAAACTATTTCCAAATTTGGTATAACGATGGGATCTGCACTTATTTCATCTATCTACCACTATTCAAATTGAAGCCTTTTCCTTATGAATAATGCCAGAAATGGCATGTGATCGTAACGTCGGAAAAAAATTGCGAATCAGAATTTCTGTCCCAAATGGTGAATCATCTTCAGTCACATAATTTTTAAAAACGAAAAGTATCCTAAAATTCATCTTTTAAGTGGTTGAGATGAAATTTTAGAAAAATGGGACATTATTTTGGACAAAATTATTCAATAGAATAACTTATATTACTCAATAGAATAACTGAATATATAAATATATATACAATAGAATAACTTAGATCATCATAAAGGAGATAATTTAGAAGAATTATAAATATATGTAATACATATTATACCTTGAAAGAAAATTCAAATTAAGTAGTTTGAATATTCATTTCTTCTCTAAATTCTCAGAGTGTAGTTTGCAAGTTTTTGGTGCAGCAGGTAAGGGGTTTTCAGTTTTTTTTCTTTATATTTTTTTTTTTTTGGCCTTAATCTTTCTTTCATTCTTTATTTTACTTGATAAAATTAAATTCAAAAATTAAAAATCTCTCCCCAAAAAATCATTTTGATACTTCAATTGTGGGCGGCTCAGAAAACTGGAGCCAAGCCATATTTAAGCCAAGTAAACCAACAAAAGAGGAAAAAGGAGTTGAAAAAGACAGGTTCCAGGCCAGGAAAAGGCACATGGGTAGCATTTAGCAACCTATGATTTTTACAGGCGTCATCTCCCCCTTAAAGTGCTGCGCGGGACCACATATTCTATCCATCCACGTGTTGCTCCCAAAACTCATCCTCCCAACCTTGCCCCCCCTCACCCTCACTCCCCACCCTCCCTTCCCCGTCCATCTAACCCTCCAATCAGTATCCCGCAAGAACGCAAACAATACGTACAATCACCTGTCTCTATTTCTCTCTCTCGGACACACGCCGAGAAAGTGTCGCATCTCTCTATTACCTTTTGTATGATAGAGGTCATTTCGGATAGAGTAACCATAAAAACTTTGCAAAACCATTTCGTCCCTTACTATTTTACGATTCACCACTTTAGTCCCGTACCTCTTTTTACTACCAATCAAGTCACCTATTTTATAAACTATTATCAATAACATTCTTTTTGAACACTTAAAAGTATAAAATAAGGGACTGGATTAATAGCAAAAAAATATAATGATCAAATTGCTTTTTACTACCAATCAAGTCACCTATTTTATAAACTATTATCAATAACATTCTTTTTGAACACTTAAAAGTAGGGGTGTTAGTCCAAATCGACGATCGAACCGAACCAAACCGATGAGTTTTGTTTGATTTCGGCCGACGACGGTTCGGTTACGGTTCGAGAAATTTTCAAACCGCATGGTTCGGTTCGGTTTGCGGTTTCGACACCTCAAACCAAACCGAACCGAACCAAACCAAACTAAACCGATATCTAATGTATATGTATATATTTCTATATACCCCTTTTAATTTTTATATAAAATAGAATAATAATTATATGTTAACTTAAATTTAATTGTATTATAATGAACTTATAAATTTTCTTATTTTAAAGTTGTATTGTGCTAAATATTAAGTAAACAAACAATATAATTGAGTATTTTTCAACTTTTATTATAATTATAGGCTATTAGTGTTAAATATAGTTTTATTTTTAATTTTTTGTTATAAATCTTATATTATATTTAGTTTTTATTTTTAAAATTACATGATTTTTCTAAACGGATAAACCGAACCAAACCGAACCGCGGTTTATCGATTCGGTTCGGTTTTTTAATTTGACGATTCGATTTAGGTTTGAAAAACTTCAAACCGATAGGGTGCGATTCGGCTTGCAGTTTATACCCCAAACCGAACCAAACCGAATCTTTGCACCCCTAGTTAAAAGTATAAAATAAGGGACTGGATTAATAGCAAAAAAAATATATGATCAAATTGGTAAAACGCAAAAAGGCAAGGGACGAAATGGTGGGTTTTGCCTAAAAACTTGTTAAAGCATACTCCTTTGCTCTCAAAATAAATATTCGTTATTCCTTTATATAAACTTTTGATTCACAGACGTTGTAAATTAATTTTTATACGAGCAGCCTAAAAATGATGCTATTTGATGAGTGTTTTTTAAACTACAATTATATTGCTTCGTTATCACATATTAACTACCTACATCCTAAATTTTGCAAACATCAATTTGAATTTTGATGGCGAATTTAAAAAATGTAAAGGAGAATATGGAGAACAAATTTTATTCGAATGAACTTCTTAATAAATCTGAAAGGGGGAAGTTTCCGACCTTTTATATCCTCTGACTAAACTTTCAAAGCTAACTAAGTGACTAACACCTGCATCCCCTCATTTATTTAAAGTGTTACACTCAACACCCTTCAAGTTAGTATCACACTTTCCTAAGCTACTCTTGTCACGAATTTAAAAAGTTTTTTTTTAAAAGCATATGATTGGTTGATAAATAAACCATAGTATTTTGAAGCACTATATTCATGAAACTGAACTCCAAAATTAGGTAGATCAATTGCTGTCATTTATAACATGAATTGATTGAGTTTTCGAAAATGTACGTGATATTTTAGGTGTAATGAGACGCTGGCTTGTGTAACTCATTATTCCTTTTTGGGATGCTTTAAAATAAGTATTTTCTTTCCAAAAGTTTCTATTTTAAATATGCAAAACTGAATTGTAACCACAAATTTTTTTAGACTCCCCAATAAACATTTATATGACTGCTAGTACATCCTGAATTTTGTATGCATAAAATTAAATCTTGATGGTGAATTGAATATATTTTTATTTCATAGCATTTGATTCATTGATGGGTAAAAAATATTTTAAAGCAATATAATCATGAAACTTAACCTGAAAAATATGTAGAATATCAATTGTAGATATATAGCTATGTAATGAATTAACTGATTTTTCAAACAATTTCATGCTCTAATGAAGAATAATATGGCGCTTGTGTAACTCATATATTTACAGAGTTAATTGGTGGACCAAAATCAATTTCTATGAAGAGCTTATGGGAGTTTATATTTATTAAAAAATCAAAAAAGTATTTTCTCGTCTCACAATATGTCAATTTTGAGTTTTTTTTTTTTTTTTAAATCATGTACTCTCGGTAAAGAGAATTGATTTTCTTTATTCATCTCTGAACGAAAGTTAAAAAAAAAGAAAAAGAAAAAGAGAAGCAAAATTGAGCATTACTTATGAGATTGTACAAGTATCTGGGATGCTGTGTGTCTGCTTCTGTTATCTTCTCTCTATGCTTTCTTTCGTATGCACGCACTTGGCAAGTGCTTTTTGCCATTCCCCTCTCTCTCTCTCTCTTCATGCTTCCTTAATACAGGAACATAGACACCAGGAACGTGGTATAATTGAACTAACAAGTTCAATGTATGGGATAAGGTGACAAGAAGATAGAAATTACCAAATGTAGTTAAAATTCTCTATCTTGAAGGCAAAATTTCCAAAAGTAAGGTGACATGAATATTGAAAATACTTGACTCTTGTAATGGATTTTCCATCTTATTTCTATCGAATTGCATATATTCTACTCCCTCTGTCTCAAAATGAGTGTCAATTTTTGTTCTTGTTCAAGAACAAATATTGTCGAAGAGAGTAGAAACCTCATATCTTTCTAAATCTGACACCACATTTCTGATAAAAATTTCAGCAGTCACTAGCATTTTACTAAAGTTGTTACCTTTTTTTGTCAAAGTATTCTGATAATGATAATGTAGGTAGGTTGTTAGCTAGCTTGCAGGATGTCTGAGCATTAGTTTCGTGCGCCCCACAAACACATGCATCTATACACAAAGCAAATGTACAATTTCCAATCTTACTATGATAGTTCTCAAGAAGAAAACTACTTAAAGTAAAACATGGCTTATTCGGTATATTATTGGTTGTACACATAAATATGGATATAAACACTCAGAAAATTGTATTGCTATTGGCTGATTTCCATTCACACCTATAATATTTATTTTGATTGTGTTTTTTGGTCAGTGTCTGCATATATATCATTACCTTAGTAACCATATTGTAAATCCACTTGATGCAATAATTCATTGAGTGCTTTATGTTAATTTTTATTTGAGCCTAGCATAACTCTTGGCAGATATAATGTACAAATAGGTTCTGTTGCATTTAGATACTATTTCTGTGACTATAACATTACTTTTGGGGGAATTACTACACAACCATGTTCAGTTGGAGCGTTCGAGGGATTTTTTTCGAGTTTTTATGATTCTAGCATTAGCATTGCTCCAACAAGTCTATACAGCAAGACGTTCCACAAAGGTATGATTGTTACGTAACACGTGTTCGACACACCACGAAGGCGCATTTGGACCCGGTTGAGTGATAGAGGAGCACTGTATCTCCGAGTTGATAGACATCAAAAGGAGTGTTGAAAGATGTTATTAAAAGTTTTCAGTTGTTATAAATTCATTGATAAAACCTTCCTAGCTATCCACTCCTACTGAATGATGACATTACTAGTTTTCCTCTGCCTCTGGTGAAAGGGCCTTCTGGCTGTTAGGAGTTTTTACCATTTCAAGTTAGTGCTGTCCTATCTTAAGAAAGAAGGATCAGACATAAGGGTTAAGTAAATGAGTAAAAGAGAAGACCAATGTGGTAACAAAGGATAAGGATGACTTAATTAGCTGGCAAAATTAAGTGTGATTAAGGCAATGGCTTTATATGTTTGTTTAGTTGTAAAAAGGGTTAGGAGAAGATGCACATGGTGTGGAAAGGAATCCTTCATGTGCTTTTTGAGTTGTTTGAGGGATTAATTAGCATTCTTTGACTTACACGATTTCGAGAAGGTTTAAAGAAATGGTTGTTATGTTTATTCCGACAGCCCTACTCTCTTGCTTCCCATCTTCCAACTTCATGATTTTAGTTGATTAACTAACAGCTATGATGATTGGCTTTAAACACTCTAGTTCCGGACTAATCAGAATTATTAGTCTGATTAATTAGCAGATTGCATGCCCATATCATTGGCTTAGTTTCTGAATGAAAGCAAATGTATTTTTATTTCATTCCCTTGAAAAGAAACCATATGATTTGTCATTCAACTATTTGCTGATAGCTAGCTTAGTTGCGCACTTCTTGAATGAGACCATAAGCAGAAATGTATTCTGCCTTCTTTTGAAAGTGTCAGTTAAAGGCGAAATGCCTTCATTTTTACCAGTTGAAACGCGATTTTTGCCTGATTTACCATCTTTTTTGAGCCCGAAGAGTGCATTTAGACAACCTCGCCTGCATCAGCATTTGTATATAACCCCTTGCGAAGAAGCCTGAGCTACAATCAAGAATTTTCTTCCTTATTTTTACAAGTATCATACTCTTCGTTTCATTTTAACCGTCCTAAAAGCGATATTTTCTCTTACAACATGTCATTATCGTGGACAATTAAAATGAAACGAAGTAAGTAACAATTATTTCCCAAATGATGTTTTAACATGATGCATATTGCCAGTCTATACCAAATAAGATGCTCATTGGGGTTAGAAGTTGAGACTTCGAGACATTAATATAAGACCCTTTGTCTTCTTTCTTTTTGACCCCTGCGGGGGAGCTTCTCTCTCCCTCCATCCATAGTGTCATAGGGCGGCTATTTATAGGCACGAGTGGCTCCCACCTTGTGCGTCGCGAAGCCTCACAACAAGGCAACGTCCGACAAGCGTTAAGCAACAACTAGCAACAAATGCTTAAAAGGGCAAAATAGTCATTACGTTGTATTTATGAATCAAGATTATAATGAAGACTATAATGAAGATAACAACGCATGCTATATTCATTCTATGAGTTTAAATACAAGCAATCTCAATTACAAAAGCTATTACAGACTTCCTGGTATGAGGAGACGTTTACCCTCCATGTAATAGCATAACATAATATTTTTACTCTAATTGTAGTAGACATTACAATGTGCAATTTTATCATACAAGCTGAAAAGAAGTTAAAACATAAAACTAAAGGCATAACGCCAAAGGTTATATATTTAAAGCAATATTAATAAAGGCGTTGTCACAAAATGAAGCTTCAAACTTCAAATGGTTCGGAGCCTAAAGTATTGCTGCTGTCGTTAGATCGCGGTGTGCTGCTGCGGCATGCTGAAGCGTGCTGCTGCGTCTGGCTGCTGCGCATCGCGTCGGTTGGGATCAAAAGGCATGGCGTGGCCGTTTGTGAGGAAACGTGCACGTCAGCTGGCAAGGTCACAAGAAAATGCATGTATATACTGGCTTATCTCGAGTCACGGTCGACCGTTGGGCACCCTGTCCCACAATAGTCGCATTCAATCCACTTAAAAAAATATAGTACTTTTTTTTTTCTTTTAGATATTGGGCAAGTGATACATGCAAGTTGCAAATAGTATACTGCGGGGGTATAGGGGTGGGGGTGAGCCTGTAGGGTTGGGGATAGGACTGATCAAATGTCCAGATTCTTTAATCCTTTTATGTGGTTAAATTTGTTTGTGTCGTACATTCCACACACAGTTCCTTCCCTTGTTTCCCTTCTTACTTACCACCCGGTCATATGCTCACACACCCGGACACACACACACACTAGCAAAATTCTATTCGCGCATGCATGAGTAGATGCACAATAAACCACATTTTATACTAATAAACACACTTTGATTTCATCCCCTTGAATACGCCTTAATTTTAGCCACAATCGAGGTAGCTTATGACTTTTTAGCGTCCTTAGACTTCACCTTTAAGGTTAGTTTTTTCACCTATCTACTCATCATATGCACCACACTCCGCCAATCACCACCACTCACACCCAGACACACAACACCCAGTTAATTATTAACAAAATTTTCTGCCCTATTTGATGTCTTATCTCTTATTTTATATCTTTTAAACACTTATACAAGTTATATTATTTAGAATTTAAAATTTTAAAATCTTCTTTTAAACAGTTATGATGAAGTTTTAAGAAAATAAGACACCAAATAAAACATAGGATCCGAACTTCCCAATTAAAAATGTAAGAGGATAAAAAAGTTACCTTTTTTTTTGTTACATAAAAAAGTTGCCTAATTATATATGTAAAGAGCTTTCAAACGCTAGTAGGAATAGTTCTTATCCCAACTCTCTAAAAATAGGACCTTTCAGAATTATTTTTAAGTTTTAAAATAAGTGTTTATTATTCTTTTTTTTGGATGTTTCAAAAATGTGTTCTTCAAAAAGAATTTTTTTTTGGATCCCCAAGTTTGAATTAAAGTCATAATTATTTTATGAGAAAACTACAGAAATGTTTCTTATACATTAAAAATATTTGATAAAAAGTTCTTAAATTCAATTTTACTTCTTTTACTGAAAAATCAAGTATAATCAATACTAAACTCTAATTTCGATTCAAATAAATTTGAAATATAAATAAAATTGCACGACGGTTCATGGACTATTTCTGTAATATGTCTTTATTTTATTTTTTTGATCCAAAACCTAAAACTCATTTTAATCACACATTTACAAAATTGATTTTTTTGCTGAAATAATGTGCAATCGAATCACTTATTTAAAAATGGAGAGAGTAATAAGTATTGTCCGTTACTAGGGCTGTAAACAAGCCAAGCCAACTCGTGGATTCGATTCGGTTCGAATCGTTTGGACTCGTCTCGACTCGATTCGCACGACTTTCATGAGCCAAGTCAAGCTCAATTTTCAGGCTCGTCATATTTTGCGAGTCCGACTCGACTCGACTTGCAAGACTCGCGAGCCGGCTCGTTAAGGACTCGTAAAGGGCTTGACTCGTTAAAGCTCGATTCATTAAAATACCAATGACTGACATGAGAATGAGGTCTCAAGTCTCAACAATCCTCAGGTTACCCTGGACGCACTTACAGATTCTATACGTAGAAAACGGTCTTCAAATACAGTTATGGTAAAGCCGTTCTCCTAAAAGTTCATAGATCGAGAGGCTGTGTTGTGTGTGACGGTGGATTTTAGGATGCAACAGTGCAAGAGTTTGCATTTGGGACTTTTGGTCCATATCTCAGTTGGGTAATTTTTGCGATGATTCGTCAAGAGTCGTAAAAAAATTCGTCAAGTCTATAAAATGCATGACTCGCGAACGCTCGTGAGCAGCTTGCGAGTCCGTCACGAGCCAAGCCAAGCTCATTAATTTTAGGTTCGACTCAAATTCGTGAAAGTTTGACTCGTAAAAAAAATGTGAAAAGTTTCGACTAGACTCCGCAACGGCGTAATGTTTAGTTAACGGCTTTAAAGGATCAAATCAGCCAAGAAATCACGGGATGCTGATGAAATGTGGATGATGTATAGTCAAACCACATAAAAGGAAAGCCATAAACCTAGAAAAGCAAAGGGTGGAGGCTCTAATATTTGCCATTAAAAGGCAAGCCTAGCTACTCTCTCTCTCTCTCTCTCTCTCTCTCTCTCTCTCTCTCTCTCTCTCTCTCTCTCTCATCAAATTTAATTTAAAAGTGAGATTATCCTCTGGATTCTTAATTCATAAAACGAGAAAATCTTCCTCCAACGTAGCTAATTAACTTGTACTTAGAGAATCTATGCTTAAAAAAATTATTAAACTAAAAGCTTAATTAATTAATCGCCATTGAATAAATTTGAAAAAAATAGTACAAAACAGACGTGGACGGATGCTAACTGTACATATGTTTCTTCATCTTGTACCAAATTGCAAGCTGTCTTCCTCTCTTTCCCTTTTCCATTACCCTTTTTAGCACATGATCACCACTTACTTACTAATACGTCTCTTTTCTTGATCTAATTAACCCCCCCTTGATCTTAACTTATTTAAATAAAACTCCTGACACGTGTCATCTTCTTGGGCGAAATGCACTTTTTGGTCCCTGATGTATGATCCAGTTGTCCTTTTAGTCCCTATCATTCAAAAGTGTCCCATAGCATCCTTGAACGTTTTAAAAACTACCCTATTTGGTCCCTCCCTCAATTTTGACCAATTTGATTGTCAATTTTTGTTCAAACACTGCTTAGCTGGCATTATTTAGAGAACAAAATAGTAATACTAACATCTTTTTATTTACCCTAATTAAAAAAAAAAAAACACTCTCCCTTCAACCCTTCCCTTCAACGCCGTCCCCCATCCCCTTCGTCACACTCATCCCCTTCACCACTCCCCTCCGATCTAGAAGACGTACTCCAGATCTGGGAGTCGGCCGACGATAGGTACTCACCTCCTTCCCTCTTCTCACACTCGCCCATCTGTCTCTCCCTCTCTCTCTCTCTCTCTCTATGATTCGATCATGGTGTGACACCGAGGATCTCAATTTCAAAACCTCCTTCAGAAAAATCCACCCTTGTCATCTCTAATTGGTCCTGTTAGTGGAGTTACTGTCGATTGTTGGCTTAATCTTCAGAAAAGGGGCTCAAAAGTGAGTGGTGGTGGTGGGAGTGTATTGGGTGGTTGTTGTGGTGGGTAGTTGCAGTGATGGGTAGAGGGGAATCGCTCCGGCTGACATTGGGTTGATGTTTAATTCTCAACAATGGTTAATGGTGAATGAGATGGGTTTGATGAGATGGGTGTGTGTGTGTGTGAATGAAAAGGGTATGCATCTTATTGGAAGTTCATGTGAGATTTCTAAGCGGAGGCGCTGGCATTCGAGTCAATGGAAGCTAGTTCAGTACACTTATGGGTGGGGGGACGGGAGGAACCCTCTCATCAATCAAGTCAGTGTAGTGTGGTAGAGAGCAGAGGATGCCGAGTGGTGGCAGTGTGCTGGTGGTTGTTTGGTAGCAGTGTGATAGTGGTGGTTTGGTGGTAGATGAGCAAGCTTTGGGGATGGTAGCAATGGTGCTCTGGGCTTGCCTGGCTCCATCATGGGCTTGGGCTCCGACGCCTACTACTAGTCGACTCCTCTCTCCTAGGTTCTCTCTCTCTCTCCCCCCCTCCCCCCCATATTTGGGGATCTGAGTTTTCACGGGTGTTGTGGATCTGAGTTTTCATGGTACTGTTAAGTTACTTGGTTGAGAATGGATTTGCAGATTTGGGGATGGTGGTGGTGCAGCATGAAGGCGGTGGTAGTTGTGGTGGTGGTGGGGATTGGAGGCGTGGATGGATGGATTTGCAGATTTTGGTGCAGTGTGATGGTGGTGGGGTTGGTGGTGGTAGTATTGGTGGCAGTGTGAAGGTGGTGGTGGTGGTTTGGTGACAGTCTGATGGTGGGTGGAGAAGGTGGTAATAATTTTTTTTATAGTTTTTGTTTTAAAAAAGATTTTTAGAAAAAGAAAGAATAGATTTTTCTTAATTAAAATTATTTTATTAAGTAATGAAGGGTAATAATATCATTTTTCTCTTTTTCCCCAAATTTATGGTCCACCTAAGCTCCACGTCAGGGCCACATAGGAAATATTTTGCTACGTTAACAGTCAAACTGGTCAAAATTGGAGGAAGGATCAAATGGGGTAGTTTTTAAAACGTTCAAGGATGGTATGTGGCACTTTTGAACGATAGGGACTAATAGGGCAATTGGGTCATACGTCAGGGACCAAAAGGTACATTTCGCCCATCTTCTTGCACCACATTATTTTTTCAAATTTAAATCTTTCGTTTCAAATGATGTCTCATTTCTTGTTATATAACTTTTAAACGTATACTAAGCTAACTAAAATTTAGAGTTTAAAATTTTAAGTTCATCTTTTAATCAGTTAAAATATGATTTTAAAAAAATAAGATAGAAAATAAAACATCACTTAAAACAGAAAATTGGAACACTGCTATTCCCTTCACAATTTGTTTTCTTTGTTTGCTGGGTTAAGAATCGGTTTGCGACAACGAGGTACAACACTTATTTCACAAATTGGAATCTTTTTTTTTTTTTCTGATTTTATCAGATAGGTTGTATTATTTATTTATTTATTTATTTTATGTTGGGTAACAGAATTTTCTTGTTTTGGGCTATAAATTATAGGGTTTCTCTAGGTTGCTCTTTCAGGTGTTCTAGATCCGAAGACAATGGTTTGTGGGAGCTTTTTTGGGCACTAGAATGCCACCTTCATATGGTGGTCCATGGCATCACAGTGTGACATTCAGCGAATACTTGGAACTAATCAACCTTTTTTTCATATTGAAATTTCACAAAGAATCGTATCTATTTGGTGGTCCTTAGAGTTGGGCGTACCATTAAAGGAAAAGAAATTGTTAAAGTTACATGATTAAAAATATGGTAATCTTTCACTTCCTATTCCTCTACGGGTAGCACGCACCCACACACACACACAGACCAAAATGGAGGTTGTTGGGCCTTCATCTAGGAGTTAAAATTTTTTGTTGAGAGTTCAGATCTTCTGTGTCAAATAATATGTCATTTTTAGTGGCATAATTTTTAAAGTTCATTGTAACTATTAAAAAAATGATCCTAAAATTTAAAACTCTAAATTTTAGAATAACAGTTATCTTTAAAAGCAATATCAAATGAGATGACAAACCATTTGACAAAAAAAATCTCAATTCCTTCGTAGGGTTGTAGATCGAGAGGTTCAGTTTTACCTCAGTCTGGTTTGACCGAGACAGTTGAGGCTAAGTGGATCTAGTTGGCCTAAACCATGGGAATAACGTTGTCGGGGAGGCTAGCTAGGAATTCAAGTCTTCAAGTAGGAAAATTTTCTTGATTTTGAGCTTGTGCTAGTGCAACATTAGTTGTGAAAGGTCTACGTGATGGTTTCAGAATTTAATCAAATTGTTCGAAAGTGTCGGTTTGTGCTCGAGTGACATCACCATTTTCTCCGCGTTGGTGTATATCAAAGAAATGCACAATACGATGGTTTAGAATAATTTGTTTGATCGAGAACCATCATATATGAGCAAATAAGATGTATTAATGTTCTTCGATTTTCGAGTTTTTCCCTCCTATTGAATTGGTCTTGATACGGATTTACTTGTTTGACATATATCATGGCATCAACCTCAAGTATCTTTGTAAAATTTACTCTTGAAGGCACTTTAATTTTCCAATAGAAAACTCCACAACTTTCTAGCTTCACACCTTCAAGTATTTCGCGAAAAAGAAAAAACTTCTCGCAATCAACAATTCGGGTCTTCGGTAAACGCAAAAGGTTTGAAAGTATCGATGATCTACACCAACCTCGAGGTTATCCCTCGCTCGGGTAAGTAGAAATGTATTGAGAATAGCAAAGAACTTGGTGGTGAGGATATTTGTCATGGTTTAGCAGCTCAAGTTATGAAGGTGTCAAGAATGACAAATGATGTTGTTAAGTATTTGATGACAACAAAGAAGAGGACAAATGGTTTCGAAGTCATCTGACGAAGTCCTCCGAATATGACTAGAAGTCGTCTGACTGAAAGTCCTCCGGAGTCATCTGACTGCAAGTCATCTGATCCGACTGTTTGGACTAATGGAGGGGTCGCTCAGTAAATAAGCAATATGCCAAGGGCTTATGTTTTTCCTTTTTCTGTTATAGGTTTAGGGAGTATAAATACTTTGGCTTCTCTTATTTTCCCGGTTGAACAATTTAGGGCGGATATTCAAACTGTTCAAGTTTTCCATTTTAACAGGTCGGCTAAATTTGAATGTTTCAAATAATTTTTCCAGTTAATTCTTCAATCAATAAAGTTTGAGCCGATTGCCTATCACATCGATTAATCAATTACAGTGTAGTTCATTCAAGTACATTTCAATTTCAAATTCAACAAAATGTATGTATTTCTTTACTATTGAGACTATTATTTTTAATTAAAGATCTTTATCTCAAATTCAAAAAATTCAAGTACATTTTGGTTGTTTGTGTTTTGCTTCTGTTCACTCCAATGATAAGCTAGCACCTAGAGCAATCAAATGTGTCTTTTTGGGTTATCCCCCTCATCAAAAGGGGTACAAGTTGTATGACTTAGAGTCTAAACAGCTATTTGTGTCAAGACATGTTATTTTCCATGAGAATGTGTTTCCTTTTCTTGATAATTCTCATGTTTCTCATGACACCATTTCATCATCTTTACCTTGGCCTGTTGATGACATTCCATCCTCTCACATTCCATCATTTCCTTTCATTCCTGATTCATCATCTTCCTCATCCATCCCATCACCAATGGTTACATCTCCACATAGTTCATCTCCTTCTGCTCCTTCATCCAGTTCATCATTTCCTAATTCTTCATCATCAATGGTTCCATCTGATTCTGTTATTAGAAGGTCAGACAGGGCCTCTTGCCAAATTACAGGATTTTATAGTTCCATCTTATGTTCCTACTGCTCCATCCACAAGTTCTGTTCACATTCCAAAATATTCTATGAGTCATTACATGTCTTATTCTTCTCTTTCGTCTGAACTTGTGTCATTTATTAATTCTTTGCATCATGTGGTGGAACCATCTTCTTATACTCAGGCATCAAAGGATCCAAAGCTCCATCCACAAGTTCTGTTCACATTCCAAAATATTCTATGAGTCATTATATGTCTTATTCTTCTCTTTCGTCTGAACTTGTGTCATTTATTAATTCTTTACATCATGTGGTGGAACCATCTTCTTATACTCAGGCATCAAAGGATCCAAAATGGGTTGATGATATGAATAAAGAATTAGCTACATTAGAAACAAATCATACTTGACAGATTGTTTCTTTTCCACCTGGAAAAAGGGTTATAGGATGTAAATGGGTATATAAGGTGAAGTATCATTCTAATGGTACAATTGAAAGATATAAGGCTAGGTTGGTAGCCAAAGGTTATACACAAACAGAGGGGATTGATTTTCAGGAGACCTTTGCACCTGTTGCAAAGATGGTTTCAATAAGATCAATTCTTGCTATTGCTGTTGTTCATAACTGGCATGTGCACCAATTGGATGTTAATAATGCCTTCTTGCATGGTGATTTGGAGGAGGAGGTTTATATGCAATTACCACAGGGGTATTCTGTTCCAGCAGGTTCAAATTTGGTATGTAAGCTAACTAAATCATTGTATGGCCTGAAGCGGGCTTCTAGATAATGGTTTAGTAAGCTCACCACTTCTCTTCTTGCTCTAGGATATATATAGTCTCATGCTGACTATTCCTTATTTACCAAGAAGGATCGATACTCATTCACTGTAGTTTTGGTATATGTGGATGATATTATAGTTGCTGGGAATTATTTGAAAGTTATTAATGATCTCAAGCTGTTTCTCCACAATCAGTTTAGCATCAAAGATCTTGGTATGATAAAGTACTATTTGGGCATTGATATTGTCAGGATTCTACAGGCTTCCATTTGAATCAGAGGAAGTATGCTCTAGAAATTCTTGAAAGTGTTGGTTTATCAGATTCCAAGCCTTTGGTAATTCCTTTTGACCATTCTCAGAAATTACTTGCTAATGTTGGTGACTTATTGGCTGATCATACCCATGGTTTCGAAGTCATCTGACGAAGTCCTCCGAATATGACTAGAAGTCATCTGACTGAAAGTCCTCCGGAGTCATCTGACTGCAAGTCATCCGATCCGACTGTTTGGACTAATGGAGGGGTTGCTCAGTAAATAAGCAATATGCCAAGGGCTTATATTTTTCCTTTTTCTGTTATAGCGGTTTAGGGAGTATAAATACTTTGACTTCTCTTATTTTTTCGGTTGAATAATTTAGGGCAGATATTCAAACTGTTCAAGTTTTCCATATTAACAGGTCGGCTAAATTTAAATGTTTCAAATCATTTTTCCAGTTAATTCTTCGATCAATAAAGTTTGAGTCGATTGCTTATCACATCAATTAATCAATTACACTGTAGTTCATACAAGTACATTTCAATGTCAAATTTAACAAAATGTATGTATTTCCTAACTATTGAGACTATTATTTTTAATTAAAGAGCTTTATATCAAGCAATATTTTTTTTATCTTCTCTAATGATTAGCAGATAAACTAATTAGTGAGAGTTGGAAGCAAAAAATATGAAGTGGAATGGACGAATGGTAAGTTCAAAGCAAGTAAAATGTGACTTTTGATTTTCTTTTCGTTCTTTCTTGGACCCTTTGGTGAAAAACATCGAAAGCCAATTTCCTAAGAAATAGACAGCAGGGTCGAATCCCAAACAGCTTACTTATTGGGCCTCTTAACTACGAAGCCTAAGATACTCAAATATATGCAAGAAAAGCCCAATACGGTGATGGAAATCTCACCCCCTCTCCCCACTCCGAATCTGGATCTTAAATATCGCTCCTAAAATTTTGCACCCTCGTCTCAATTTTAACAAAAATATCCCTATTTAAAATTTTTTATTTCTCACCCACGCCTCATGATCATAATTAATAAAACTCACTTTTCTTCAATCAAAACTATGATTTTGACGGAAAGAAAATGATACAGACTAGAATGCCCAATCCAAACGGTGTAAATAACGCACAACCCGAGTAATAAAGATTCAATCTTTATGCAAAGTTCAACAAAACAAATCTCAACGATTATGATCAAGATAACAAGTCTTCGACCGAGCTATCAAAAAACACCCAGATGAAAAACATTGAGCAAATCCAATTCAAAAGCTAAACTACACAAAATACCAGTGCGAAGGATTCAGTCTTCTATCGAAATTCAACACAAATCTCGAGCCTTGGACCGAATTTCTCAACAGCCAAGTGATAAATATCGCTGATGATCACGCCTAAGAAGAGATCTATTTGATATTGATGTTAATGATGATGGTAATGAAATTTAAGAATTTCAGTACACCTGTGTTAAAGTTATAGTATCAAGGTGACTATACGATTGGGCGAAGTGAAATATTTAAAAGTGATAAATAAAAAGAATATTTTCGTCAAAGAATCGCATTAAAAAAATTAGGGTGATATGATCAAAGTGAAGATTGAGACCAATCAGTAGAAAAATTCGGCCCGCATCAATGATAGAAAGGATCTTGAATTTCTGGAGTTCTGATTTTTGATGGTGATGGTGTGGACTGTGGCTAGGTCTGTCAAAATGCTACCAATTAATTCACTCTAACCCGCTTTAACCTGTTAAACAGTTCAACTCATTACAATCCATTTAGTTACGAAATTGTATATTAGAATGTCAAAAAAATATTTTTTCGTGCAAATGAGTATTCAAT
>JAOWAN010024105.1:0-20135 GCA_028566635.1 Lobelia cardinalis | reverse complement strand
CTCTCTCTCTCTCTCTCTTCTTCTTCTTCTTCTTCTTCTTCTTCTTCTTCTTCTTCTTCTTCTTCTTCTTCTTCTTCTTTTAAGCCATGGGTATGGCCGTATGAGATGAAATGAAATATATGGTGGATTTTATAATTGCTTTTGGGTACGATCGTGTAGGTACAATTCTGAAATGGAAATATTTTATTTTGACCGATTAAGGGTATAATATGTGTAATATGAACTCTGTTGTATTTTTATTAAATTAATTTGCTTATTCGCATCAACCAAATTGGGAAAGAACAATATAACAATGATTTCATTTCAGAAATGGTAACAATGATTTAATTTGCATTTCTATTAAATTAAATTGATTTCAGTTGCTTTAATCTAATGTTCCAAGTTATTTGAGTCTATATAGTTGGACCTGGTAATCGTTTGCTGGACAGCTTCTTTGCAATTTACCCATAAATCCAAAAACGAGAGTTAAGACTCAGTGTGCTGATAAGTAGCAATTTCAACCATTATATGCACCTTTAAAAAAAAAAAAAAATGGTTCTACCCTGATTTCATTCTAACCCTTTATTATTTTTTCCCTTTGCACGACAACTTTTTGCACCATGATTTTCAGTGTTTATAAGCAGCTCCATTTTCTTCATTGCAAAAATTATAATTTTGCTCTAAACCGCGAAACCAAACTGAACTGCGGTTTATCGGTTCGGTTTTTATGTACTGCGGTTCGGCTTAGGTTCACAAATCTTCAAACCGAGGGGGGTCGGTTCGGCTTGCGGTTTATACCCTAAATCGAACCAGACCGAACCGTTACACTCCTAATTCTACGCATGTACAATCCTATCTGTTAGAATAAAGCATTATCCAATAATTTCTAAGAAACAATTTGACATGGCTAAGTAATAGCAAGGTATCCGTTGTTTTTCATTTTAGGGTTAAATGGCCAAGTGATCCTACGGAAGCCTTGGAACCCAAGGCCACCTTTGTATCATCACAAAGGCTTTCGTCGATGACTGCCGTCCAAGGTATCCGCGACATAGGCAAAATGTAGAATCGATTTCCCGATAAGTCCAGCATCGAAAATTGAAATATATCTACGCAAGGACATCTGAACGAATTTGTGAACAATTGTCATTCATTGTACAACTTAGAACTGAGCAAATCAAAGGAAAAGATTTGCTACTATTTTTGCCGGCGCAAAGAGACATAAACCGTTACTGGATTCCTGACAAGGCCTCTGATTGATCAACACGTGTTCCTAAGGAAAGTGCCCAGAAGGTTGTTGATTGAAGAATTGAAGCCTATAAATAGAGGGCTTTCTGCCTCATTCAGATTTGGTTGAAGCAAAACGTTGCTAGAGTTAAAAGCCAATTACCCTTTGAGAAATTTGGTTTTTGAGTTATCATAATCCTGTGATCAGAATTCTCTTCGGTGAGTAGGATATTTTAGAACTCAATCTTTACTGTTAAACTAGTCAAGAGCGAGTCTTAGAATTTATTGTAATCACTAAATATTTTGAACAACCTCCCTCACTAAGATTTCAGAAGACTATTTAGTGAATTCTGAGCACACACGAGTGTATACAATTAGTTACACACACTCACCAAATACATGTTACATTGCTTGACTAGAAGATTTTAGAGTATTCTGTTTGCTCTTCTGTTTATTTTCATTACAGATCTGAGCACCATGTTTGCTTAGATCTTACACTGTAATATATAGGAAAGTATCGTGGATCTTACTCATACATCCAATTCTGACTAGCTTCGTAAAGGACTAGCCAATTAATTGACGAACCTCTCTAAAATATGTGTGTGATTTACTTTGTGTTCCTTGTTGTTTGTTGCTTATTATTTTACTCACTGCATCTCTCAAATCCTCAAAGGTCCAAAGATTCTGTGTTCCAAGGTTTCCATTTCAAGCACATTACCAGAGGTTTTAACAAAATAGATTGCTTTCAAAATTAAAATTCTCAAGGTTTTCGCCGTACTACTAATTAACCCCTTTATCAATTTAAGGGTGAGATTTTAACTTGGGATTTTAATTTGATAAGAAATTTTAATAGACTATTCACCTTCTCTAGCTTATATTGAGCTAAAGTGGGACCAACATCAGGAATCTTTGACTCCCAACGGCTATGTACTTCAAAAGCCTATAAATAGCAGCCATTGTGGAGATCAAAACTCAAGATTTGGAAGCAAAATTGTTCAAATCTAGATGAAATCAAGGGCTTAATTCTCAAATCCATACACTTTAGGCACAATCGAAGACTTGCCTCAATAAGCACTAGGCTGTGATCAAGTGTATTTAGTTTCAAACACATTGTAAGCGAGCTTCTATCTGTTTAATCAAGAAGCACATAAAAGAAGAAAAACTCAACTCTGTAATCTGAAGATTTTCCTTTTCTTTTCGATTAGGGTTACGGTTGAGATTGAGGTCAACGCATGAAAGTTTTTAGGTAGATTTTCTATCACAGTCGAGATTGAGGTCGACCGGAGGTGATGCACAAGTGGTGTTGATCCTTGTATGGCACAAGTGGTGTTGACCATTGTACCTGAGCTGTGGAGCTCCTGGAATTCTTGAGTTCCCACTGGTGCTGTTTCATGCATTTTCGTCAGTGCAGTAACTACAAAATTTCCATTGGTGTAAAAGAGATAAGGAATAAAAGATGTCTTCAAGCGAAGAACAAGAGGGGTGGATGTACAAGTGTTGACTGAGAACCACGTGAAAATCATTGTGTTCAACTCTCTCCTCTCTTTTGTACTCCTTTATACTTATCTCTATATATTGGCCGTTCATATGCTCTTATAACTGTTTAGTTAGCTGTTGAACTGTGCATTGCTTGTTTACATCATTTTCAATTTTAACTGCTTGTGTGTTTTAACTTTACTCTCGCTCCATGCTCGTCAAGACTTTCCTCTGATAAGCTAATCGAAATCTTTCACTGCAATTATTAGCTTAATTGGTGTTGTTGTTCCTTGATCGTTCATATCATTAGGACAGTAAATAGCTTGTTAGCATGTTAACATACAGAAAAGGGGACCTCACTTAATATTTTTTAATTCCTAAATTAGTAATTATTTTAGGTACATTAAAAAAAAATTCAATTTCAGTTTATCTAAATATTTTAGTACGTCAATTTATTAAATTAATTTGTTCATTTTAGATTATTTATCATTTAGGTATATTAACATTTATTACATTTCAGTTTATATAATAGGTATATCATTTTAACACTTTCATAATTCCAGTTTACATAAAAAAATGTATAAATTGAATTTAAGTTTATAATTGAATTTTTTAGAATATATTTAATTGTACCTGAATCCATGTTTATTGATTTTCAAAAAATTTAATAATTTTTTATTTTTCAGAATCTTCATCTCTTCCCCTCTCTCAATTTAGGTAGACTTTCAATTTATCAAGAATTGAATAGTCAGCAAAAGATGCCCATACACATTAGCTTCTCATGAGCCGCCGGATGACGCATTTCATTAAACTCGATTTTAGCGTTAATTCGCTAATACGATCGAGGGCGCGAGAACGGGAGGTTCTCACAGCCATGACTTCTCAAATATATCGAAAGCAACGCAACTGGTTTATATGATTGCAATTTGCTCACTTGTGGCATCAATACTTTTATCAAAGATCTCAGGCTAGTTATTAAATTGATTCTGAAATGAGCAGATGAACTCGTAAAGATGATGTATTTTGTGAATTAACATTTTGTCTTCCCTCCCGGTAAACATAATTCGTTAGTCCAAATTGAAATACATTAATTCACTTCATCCGTTGGTGCATTTTAATGAGAAAATACTTTTTGTTTGCTCGCCGTGGTCAATCAGTAGAAGATACTTTATGAGAAACATATATGCCTAGTTGATGGCTCCAGGCACAGTTCGAGGCTATGGTCTAGCTTTTGTCTTCTCGAAAGGCCAGGACTGAAGCTAGACTGGTGTAACATGTTTGCCCTTGGACTCGTGCCATGTTCTATTTCAGACTACGTTTTAGGACACAATCCGAGTTCTATTAGACCTATTTTGTTGTAGTTTGATATGATATTTGATTTTTAATTTTTTATGGATTCCATCATTTTCTAATTATATTTCTCTTACTTTTTACTTTATTTATTACAAAATATCATATTTTATCACCTAAAATTGACTTGTTGATCCAAGGCATATACAAATGAGAGATGCTTGCAAGTTCCTTAAAAACATTGTTTTCCACTGAAAAACAGTGTAAAAAATGATGGATATGTTTGCTTAGTCGGTTTTTGGTACGTTATTTCAAAAACGATCAAAACGAATTTTATTATTTTAGTTTTAAAAATACAAAATTTTCTCTCACCTACTCCTTTAGTCCTTTTACATATCACACCTTCATAACTTATCAAACATCTATCAAATCACAATCACCACTCTTTTTCTTTTACTCTCCGTCACTATCATGTATTTATTTAAATTTTAAATAGCAAATAGATAATTTAAATTTCCACCAAAAATAAAATAAAAATAAAAATCGACTATCCAAACGCACCCGATAATATTTTACTCATTTTCCTCGAATATGGACAGTGAGATTGCACAAACATATATACACATAAATCATCGATCGTTCTAATTATAGAAAAAGTCATTAATATTACACGCTCTTCTTTCTTCATAATTTTTTAACATAAATGTGAAAATGTGCTTCCGGGAATCAAGGGGTGGCTCAGTGATAGAGCCGAGCTTTACAGTATGTAAGGTTTCTGGTTCGATCCCTTCCCATGCCCCCTTGGGACAAAAAAAAAAAAAAAGTGAAAATGTGCTTCCGGACCAAAAATATTCCCCTTTCCTCTAGTTATAGTTTTTAATAAGGGAGTTGTTACAAAGACTGATCACATATTGCAAGTGGAAGCCTTTTAATTAGGTCTAAATAGATTTGATTATGGGAATACAATTAAAAAAATTAAAGAAATAGGGATGTCGATGCCCTGATCAGGTTTAGGCTTTTGATGTCACTGTTATACGAATTGAGATTTTTTATCTTATTTGGTGTCTCATTTTCTGTTCCAAATTTTTTAAAAACGAACACATGCTGATATTTAGAATTTAAAATTTTAGTGTAATCTTTTAAACGGTTGAGATGAGATTTCAAAAAGATGAAACAGAAAGTGGGACACCAAACGGAACAGAAGATGAGAAGAGGCAAATATTTGTTAGAGCTAAAGAGGTCGTGATGGTAAACGGGTTTGTGGAATATAGATATTGTAGCAATTACTTTAATTCATGAATCATTTAAAAACAAATATACTCTTTATCGAATAAAATCCTGTAGAGGAGGAAAGAATAAGTGAGCTAATGGATTTTTGGCTGTTTATTGATATATTATAAGGTTTATTATTTCGTACATAATTATGTCATTCTACTAATTTAGAAAGTAGATGAAAAGTTTTATCAAATTTATTTCTTTCTATGGTTGATTAGATAAAGAGAAATCTTCAATTTCATATCCCAGAAAGGAAAGATATTGGCTTTCCAAATGTAACAAGAGTCCATGTTAAGATAAGAGCCTGCACAAGTAGGGGTAACTGGTCGAATTTTAAAAATATATTCAAACAATGTACCAGTCAAAAGAATAAAATTGGGAAATGAAAGGTCGAACCTTTACCACGAACCCTAAAAAGACTGATATTCTCAGCAGACCACGTGCCGATGCCCGATGCCTTGCCTCTAATATATATTTTCTCTCCGTTTTGATTTAATTGTTCATGATAACGACATGTTGCAAGAAAAAAATATTGATTTTGAGAAAATTAAAAAGAAATGAATGGAGTACATCTCTTTTACGACAGCGGAGGAACTCATTTGACAAGTGACATTGGAATACTTATATGGCTAAAACCCTCGCGGAAGCAACTGAAGTTGCCCTACCAAATTAATCCCAAAACTGCAAAAAATACGTCGAGGCTAAGCTACCTTCGTCTCCAAATCAGTGTCACAGTGTTCGTGATCGTGAATAAATTATAACATTTATTTTGAAATTCAAGGAATATGTATTAAATCTTTATTGTGAGATACACTAGCTTATTTAACTGTATCTCTTTGAATAATTATTTTTTTAGTGATTCAATCTTTGAAAAAGAAAGAATGGGGAAAAAGAAAGTCAAGAATCTTGAAAATAAAGAAGTAGCTGCTTTCCCCACTAAGAGAAGAAAAAAAACCAGTCAGAGAGGGAAATCGTTTCTATAGATATTGGCATCGTCGAACGAAGCACAATCATCAACCACCTTATGATTTCCATTCAAGTGGGGCTAATAGAGCTTGCATGCATGCCGACTTGCCAATCTATGAACTTTACTTAAAAAGAATAAAAAAATAGCAACGCAAAGATGAGTAGTTACCATCGATGTCTCAGTTTTGAACGAACAGTTGGGATATAGCGATATTCAAAGAGGATATTCCATACCCTCAAAAGGCAAGAAAATGTTGTCTTTTGTTTGCATAAGCATTTAACTAATTATGCATTCTTTGGGAACCTAGTCTTTGTCATCGTATAACTAAGAATCTAAGTGCAATTGTGTAGAAAAGAAAGAGAAAATAATCAATTAGACGAACCGGAGTGGTTAAGAAAATGATCATGAAGAGGAAATAGGCATTCTCGAAAAGACGAGACACAACGCCCAACCAAAATG
This sequence comes from Lobelia cardinalis, assembly GCA_028566635.1. Classification (NCBI taxonomy): domain Eukaryota; kingdom Viridiplantae; phylum Streptophyta; class Magnoliopsida; order Asterales; family Campanulaceae; genus Lobelia; species Lobelia cardinalis. The sequence goes on along the minus strand of JAOWAN010024105.1, from coordinate 13,465 downwards.
GAAAGTTAATGTGGAGTTATGTATATACGAGATCAGAGTTCAACCGTCTTTCATACATACGAGATGGGCACACGCGACCATCCTTAACAAACTCCTTTCAAGTCGGCAAATAAGCTCTAATTGAATCAATGAATCTTCTTTTCCTAACAAACCCATCCACTACGAGCACGGGAGAACATTTTCCTGATAATGACATCAAACCAAATCATCTATATAAAGGTACCAGCATCATCAAGGGGTATGCACTCTCTCGCACATTCTCCAACAACCCTACTCATCTACACTAGGTCTGTCAAAATGCTACTCATTAACCTACTCAAACTTGTTTTAACTTGTTATAAATATATCCACCCATTTAGTCACAAATTTGTATATTAAAAAGTGTAAGATATCTATTTTAATGCTAAAGAGTATCCAATATATTAATTCAAGTTCAACTTAATCCATTTATCATACAAGTGAGTTGATCTATTAATTAAATGTGTTATAGTAGGTTGAAGCCATTACAACCTGTTATTTTTTATAACTCAACGCATTTCAACCCATTTAACCCAAATTGATAGGCTTAACCTACACACACAAAAACACACTGATTTTTCTTCCAAGCTTCCTCCCCACGACAGTAATTGTTACGCCGGACGCCTATAGCTGGGTAAAAATCCAGCTTGGTTCACGGTTTGCTAGTAATCGTAATGCATAGGAAGAAGGCCCCATCACCGTCCATCGTGACTTCCAGAACCTCACTCCAAGCTAGATTCCTACTCTGCTCTCTCGGCTGAAGCTTTTTGCAGCATCAGATTGGTTCCGTTGCCGCGGACGATATTCTTAAATTCTCCGCACCAATTTATTTTTTGGACTTCCTAGCGCAATGACGATGATTCAGAGTCCTCCAAACAACAATGGCAATGGAAATGGCAGCGGCGATGGAAACGGTAACGGTGCTAACGGAGGTGATATTACCAACGATGCCCAGCAGCATCATGTTCCGCCACCTCCGCCCCTCCAATAGGGATTGGGGATAACGACTAAAACCTCGGCTAGACGTGCCGGTTCCATTCGAAGCCAAGGTCCAGCACAAAACCAGGAGCTACCTGTGAGAACCCCTCATTCTCGCGCCCTCTCTCGGATTAAGGCTTTCACTCAATCGAGCATTAACGATATGTGTCACCCGACGCTTCATTTGTGAGAAACTATGTCGTGTGTCGGGCTTCTTTTTAGTGACCACTCTATTATTGAAAAATTGAGAGTCGCCCCCTCCATTTTTTTTTGTTTTAGGCTTTGGAAGCACAAACCTTGGTCAGTGAGATTTCTAGGTCCGGGGACTAGGTTACAAATTGGAAAGGGGTTAGGTACCTAATTCTCCCTAAACGGTCTCTAATGGTGTTCAAGCGTACAAAGTATCATATGGTTTGTCAAAATTGGTCAATAGTTGGTCAAGTGGTTCAAGAAGATGCCAAGGTGAGTTACAATGATGGGTGGACAATTATACCACCGGGCTAAGTCAAGACATGGAAGCAAATGATGATCATAAAATTTCATGTACTTCAAAGAATAGCACACTACTCATGGCAAGGGAAAAATGGTCCTTGTGCACAATGGAGGGCAAGATAGTCCAAAAGGCATGGATAGAGGGTAACATGATCATTATTCACATGTCATCCCTCGATCAAATGTCACTTCTTAGCTATTGGTGAGCTAGAAGATGATATTGTCATTAATTTATGGGATTCTTGATATTGTAAAGGGAGTAAGTATTAAGGACATAATATGTAATATGAGTTAATGAGTACATGATATCAAAAGAGAATAAGGGAGAGAGAGAGATTCTAATAACATGATTAGACATGATCATCCATATGTTCATCATAACAATCTCTCCAAGAGATGGATCCAAGAAGATCCTTATGAACACATGTCCACCTTCATCTCAAGATCATTTTAGAATCTTATTTTGTGAAGGTAAAGGAGGAGAGGGATAGATCTACCAAAGAAGAACATGAAGAAGAGAAGTATAATATTTACAAATACTAAATCATACTCCCAAGACATGTTTAGAACACATACGAGCATAGATATACAATTTCATCGAACATATTCATGGAAAACCTCAAAGGAGCATGGAATTTAATTATAGAGGTAAGATTACAACATTTCTACAAGAGCCTCATCTTGTGCTATTTGAAAGGTGCACGTCCAAAATAGGTACAATTTAAGCAATTTGAAAGATACATGGCCAAAAGAGATGTAATTATGCAATTTGAAAGGTTCATGTCCTAAAGATATGTAATTTATGCAATTTAAATGGTGCATGTCCTAAAGAGACGTAATTTATGCAATTTCAAAGGTGCATTTCCTAAAGAGATGTAATTTATGCAATTTGAGAGGTGCATGTCCTAAAGAGATATAATCTATGCAATTTGAAAGGCGCATATCCTAAAGAGGTGTAATTAATGCAATTTGAAAGGTGTATGTCCTAAAAAGATGTAATTAATGACATTTGAAAGGTGCATGTCCTAATGATGACATTTGAAAGGTGCATGTCCTAATGAGATGTAATTTATGCAATTTGAATAGTGCATGTCCTAAAGAGATATAATTTATGCAATTTTGAAAGGTCCATGTCCTAAAGAGATATAATTTAATGTATGCAAGCGAGTATAAAAATGAACAAATTTTATGCTCCAAGAATACGTTGCACCACGCCAAGCTTGGAGGACTTTGATTTTGTTAGCATTTTGTCAATTGGGAACAAGTTCGGGAACCTTGGAGGTCCATTTAATATTCGGAGAAACTGCATTACACTCACACCCAATTTTAGCTTAAAATGACGGCCAAAGAGGGGGGGGGGGAACCGCCCCTTCTCTTCTTCTTTCTCTTGTGCTTTCTTCTTCCTCCTTGGCCAAGAACTCCGTTAAAGCTCCATTCCACCAATTTCTTTACTTTCTTCGATCAATGATGGCCTCAAGCTCAAGTGGGTGTCATTCCAACAAGAGTTTTAAGTTTAAAGGAATCAAAGGGAAACACCATTCAAACCCCTTATGATCCGCATGATCTTCACCCAGATTTCTCTTCGCAAGCAATGTCGAAATTGATGTGCAATGAGGTATGTTTTCTCTCTCTTTTCTTTGGGTTTGCAAGGATTGGACAAATTTCATGTATTCTCGACATGCTTGATGTGGGTTTTTAAAGCCTTAGAATGCTCTATTTGTGCCAAAACCGAAAATTGCATGTGTACACCCATGAATTTGAGTGACTTGAATGTATATTGATGTTGTGAATTGTGATGGTGAAGTTGTGTTCTTACGATGGGTATTGATAATGTGTGAATATGCTAGACAAAAGCCTACTTAAGAGTATGCCTATTAAGTGTTTGATAAAATGCCTAGATGAAAAAGAAAGAAAAAAGTGTGCATGCTTGGCATTTTTTGTGTTGTGCCATGCTATGCTATGTATTATAAATGCTCAAGTGCCCATTTGTAGACTTTGCGAGACTTGAAAAAACATGCTAAATGGTCCGTCTAGGATTGTGAAATGGTATGAAGCAATATGCCTAGCAATGCTAGATTGGAATGCCATGCTCTTGACATGAATTCTTGCTAAGAAAATTGAATGATATGACACAATTACTAGCATGTTTGCCATTGTGCTTTCAAAAGGAAACGCGATGCGTTTCCTTTTTTTTTTAACTTGCTCTTTGGCTTGATCTTTGCTTGTTGATAGGTGTATTTTATACCCCTATCTAGAGATTCAATTCTCACTGATTCTGAGCGTATTCCGAGTATTTTATTGTGTTTTAATGATATTTTCAAGTTTTATGTGATTTCAGGTACATAAGTGCAATTTAGCCAAAGTATAAGACTTTTAGGGGCTAAAGTGCAGAAATCAAGAAGTTGTAGGTTTTGTTAGACCGCCCCAGCAGTCCAGGACACCTTCGCATCGGTGCCACTGCCCCGGCTGTGCCTATGGCGCTGCGGCGGTGCGACTTTTGAGACACATCCTCGATTTGCGTGCCAAGCTATTCTCACGCATTTCGAAATGTCCAAAGTCGAGTCTGGAGCACCAGTTGTCATCCGAAGACTTCGAAATGTATTATTTTCCTATTTTAAGGTAAATTTCAGTAGTTAGGAGATAAGAAAATATTCCTGTAGGGAGTATTTAAATCCTATTGTACCCTAAACCTAGGCAAAAAGTTTAGTTCGTAATATTTCATATCTTAGAGATTGGGAGGAGCCACCTTGGAGTCTTAGAGACAACGCATGTTTCATCTTCGTCTTCTTTGTATCTCTTTGATTTCTCCATGTATATGATTAATCTTTGGTTTTACTTCATTGTTAGGATGAACTAATTTCATCCTTCCTAGAGGGAAGATGGAACCCATGTTAGAAATTATCATTTGATGTGATTATTGATATTACAAGGTATTTCTAATGATTTACTTGTGTTTCTCTTGTTCTTATTGTCTTTAGTGAATTAGCTACTCATTGAATTGATCAATATAACAGAGATTTTTACTCTTCCCTGAGGGAATCACAGTTAGACCTAAAGAACACAATTTTACGGATTAGTAGATCGACAAATCATAAACTCTAAGATAGTCACTATAATAATTCGTGCTTAATGAACATATCATTACTAGTCAACGCTTCGACCGAAGGAGATTGGTGAATGCAGGTATTGACTACTTGCAATGTGACCGAGGGAGTAGTCTAATTCATATTCTTGATAGTAAATTCGGAAGTATTCTTGTGATATTGTAATTCATCAACATAATTGAGAACTGATTCAAAACTCTAGGAATCTTTAATCATATTCTTAAGTCTCAGTTAATCTTATTCGTTTCGGTTAATCGTTAGTTAAGTTCTCAATTTTGTTAGTTTAGATAAAATCAATATTAGCACAATTACAGTATTTTATTGGTATTACATCTGCTCTCTGTGGGTTCGACACTCTACTTTTCTAAATTATGAAACGCGACACTGTGCACTTGAAGTTATATACACACTACTATCCGTACATGTTTTCAAGTTTAAGGCATCGTTGCCAGGGAGCACAGCTAATTACCAGTGATATTGTTACAACCTAATATTGTTTAGTTCTGGACATCTTGTTCTTTACTTAATTTTATTTTTGTTTCATTTTGTGTTGTTTCATTTCGTTTTACTGTGGTGCTTTGACGAACTTGATCTTTTGTGAGATTGGTAGTCATGGCAGATAGCAGGAATCAAGACAGAGCTATTTGAGACTATTTTGCATCAGCTGTTAGTGAAAATTATTTTGGGATTAGACATCGAGGAGTAACGACTGATGCTTTTGAACTCAAACCAGCTTTGATAGCGATAGTGCAACAGAACCAGTTTGGGGGAGGATCTCTTGAGGATCCTAACATGCATTTGGATACTTTCTTAGAGATGTGTGATAGAATTAAGATGAATGGAGTCAGTGATGATTCCTTTCGCTTTAGATTATTTCCGTTCTCTTTGAAAGAAAAAGCCAAAGCATGGATCCAAACTATTCCATATGAAAGCATTGCTAAATGGGAAGATCTAGCAAAGAAGTTCTTATTAAAATTCTTTCCACCAGCAAGATCGACGGAATTGAGAAGAGCAATTGCTTCATTTAATCGACAAAATGGTGAACCTCTTCACGAAGCATGTGATAGATCAAAGAACTGCTGAGACAATGTCCATAGCACGAACATCCAATTCATACTCAGATTGAACTATTTTATAATAGAATGAACTTCTCTACCAGAACTATGGTAGATGCAGTAGCCGGAGGCTTGCTATTATCTAAAAAGCCAGAGCCAGGATTTAAACTGTTGGAAGAAATGTCAGAATTTTTTTCTAGATGGCCAACTGCAATTGGTACTATGATAAAGCAAGCTGCAAATGTAGTAGAAGCAGAATCGGTAACGAAATTAAAAGCATAAATCGCAGCCCTAACCAATCAAGTTGCTAAGCTTTCACCTTAGACACAACATTCAGTGCCACAGCCTTGCATGAATATCAATCAAGGAATGAATTATGGCCTGATTTACTTCGCTCCAGTTCATGCAATGGAGAACGCTATGGGGCAAGCTCAATATGTGGATAACTGATTTAGCAATTATGGAGACAAGCAAGCACAACAGCAGTAGTATCCTAGTAATGATAATCTAGAGAGTTTTCTATATGCAGATAACAGGAATTCATTCCATTCTCCTCCTATTTACCCTACACGGCTAGTGGAGAAGGAATCCAACCTTGAGAAGATGTATTTATGGGTGAGTGTAGAAACAAGTTTGCGAAATGTGATGAAGGATGGATGGTTTGGAAGGAAAGATAGATGAGTTAGATAAAGGTTTGAATAATTTAACTACACAAGTGGTTAAGCTAGCCTATACGGTGAATGTTTTGTGTACAAAGAAATTTTCAAGTAACACTGAAGTGAATTCGAAGGAACAGTGCAATGCAGTCTTCACGAGGAGTGGAAAAGAGATCAAGGGTCCACAACCAAATCAATCAAAGGGAAAAGAGAAGGAGTAAAAAAAAAAGAAGAGGATCAATCTCAAAACCAACCTTATGAGATTTTTGAACTAGGAATAACTTTTGCAGATAATCCTCCTAATCGGCCTCCACCTCTTCCATTCCCTTAGAGATTTCAAAAGAAGAAAGTGGACTCTCAATTTGCCAAGTTCGTGGAGACCTTCAAGAAAATATACATTAATATCCCTTTTGAAAATGTTTTGGAGCAAATTTCCAATTATGCCAAATTCCTGAAGGAGTTCATGTCAAAGAAGAAAAAATTGGACGAGCTAGAGACAGTCAAGCTTAGTAAAGATTGTAGTGCTATTATTCAGCACAAACTTTCACAGCTAGAAGCTTAAGGACCCAGGGAGTTTTACTATTCCTTGCACTATTAATACTATTAAATTTGATAAAGCTTTGTGTGATCTAGGTGCTAGTATTAATTTGATGCCATTGTCTGTGTTTAAGAAGCTTGGTCTAGGTGAGTCAAAACCTACTAAAAATGAATTCACATTTAGCTGATTGATCCCTCTCTTACAGAGAAGGTATTATAGAGGATGTGTTAAATGCATCTTCCCTGCAGATTTTATTGTCCTAGATATGAATGAAGACGGTAAAAGTCCATTGATACTAGGAAGGCCTCTATTAGCAACAGGAAGAGTAAATGTTGATGTCCATGATGGTGTAATAATCTTTCGGATGAATGACCAGAAAGTACAGTTCAAAATATATATAAAAAAAGAAAATTCTCCTAAGGTTGACAGTTGCCATAAAATTGAAAATGTCGAGACTACTCTGCCAAATACCTCTACTAGGAAGCATGAATATAGTCATGATTGCATTAATGATATTGATCCATCAACATCCATGCATATACATTCTATTCCTGTTACAAAATTGTGCAGGTATGAGTATCATTCTTCTGACAAGGAGGAAATTAAAAAGACGGACAAAGAACCAATTAAGGAACAAGAGTTTAAACCCGATAAAAAGGTGATTTTGATAATTGAACTTTAACTTTACGTCCTGTGCCATTGGAAGAGAGGTGGTAAGGACCATTCCAAATTAATAAAGTAAATCCTCAAGGGTCGCTGGAATTGATGTTTAATGACGGTCATAAATTCAGTATCACAAGAAAATGCGTCAGACTATATGACGACGAAGAGGAAGGAGCAATTGAAGAAGTCTAAAAATTCGATCCAATTTGAGCTTGACACCGATCGGGCAAACGACGATAAACAAATGCGCTGATTGCGAGGCAACCCAATAAGTCTGTAAAGTATTTCTCTATCGTACTTTTTGAAATTTTAATTTTAATTAGTAATGGTAATGTTGATTTTTGTGAAATTTCACATGCGTTTAATGTGATTTTTAGTGTTTCTAAATGTGCAGGAACTATTAGGTAGCAATTGGAACTAACAAAATGTATCGAAAAGTAGTTTTTCAGTATGTTTGGAGGATCTTAAAGCTCCATTTTTTCGCAGCAGCATTGATCAAGAAAGAATAGGAAAAATCCTGAAATGCAGTCAACGCTACAATGATGGCTAGTACCTCCCCAACGGTGGAGCGGCACCGCACCGGTGGCCATTTTAATCAAACAGCGCTGCAGCGGTGCATGTCGTCCAGATTTGGTATTTTATCGATTTATAGAGGATCTTGGAGTCCTGGAATAACCTTAACCCGTCCCAAACACTGAAAAATAGCCTATAAACCTTCTTAATTCCTAATTCTCAAATTCAGAAAACACTGGAAGAGCAACAATCTGCATTGGCACAAATTTCCACAATTATTAGAACTACACAAAATCGTACCCCGTGTTAAGCGGGAGGGTATCATATTCTTACCTTTCTCTTATATTTTATTTCGCATTGAAGACGATCCTAATTCATAAGTTTGGGGCAGAAGTTAGAATACGATTTCACGATTAGTTTAGTTATTTTTGTTAGTATTTGTTAGATTTCTAGGTAGGTCAAATTTTAAAATTTTGAAAATTTTGATTATTAATCATGGGTGATGAAATATGCTTACATTTAGCTGGATTATGATTATTGTTTGATAAGTACTCATGCATGTTAGTTATTGGGTAAAAAGCTTCCGTTGCTTTGCTTTTTATGTAAATTTGTGCTTGAAATTGATGTCTTGTTTTCGTCAGTTATTCAGAGTTTAGTTCATTTTGTTGCACACACAAGCACGCTAGCATGTCAAATGAGCACAAAGATGCAAATAGGTGAAATAGGGGTACAACGTCTGTTTTGATTGCAAAAGTGATACAAAAGTAAAATCGAGTTTGGAAAATTTGAAGTACAATTTGTACATTCTTCGTGGCATGGAAGAGTAATCATATCAAAAAGGGTGAAATTAAAAATAAAATATTTAGTATTCCCTTTTAAAAGAAAGTTAAACAATCAACCTTCCATGTCAAAAGAGTGCTATGCACCCCGGTAATTATTTATACTATGCACAAGTCACTTGTCTTTTACTTGATTTCTATGCTAGATTAATAGGAAAAAGAATCAGAGATATTGAGTATCCAAAGATAACCTTGATGTTGATTTGATGTTGGAGATTGTGCCTAGAAAATGTATTACACAGTAGAGGTGGAGAAATCTATAGTTTCTGACAAGGGCATTATTGATAAAGTAAAGTACGTATAGTCTGCATTGTAATTTTTTTTAACTTGATTGGCTTGATTCTTGCATGATTTGAATACTATGAGAGCATGATTATATGACAATAAAGTGTAGCATAGAATAATTCATCCACGATTAAACAGAATTTTGTGGGTATATTCACTGTAAACCCTCACGAGACAACACTTGTCCACTAGGGTAACCTAGGGGTTTAACGGCTTGTTGCACATGCTAAGTACAACCGCGATTCCTACGAAAGTGAGTTAGGATTGATTCTTGAGTATCTTATTTTTATTTTATTGTTTGCTCAGACTAGCAAAGTTTTAGTTTGCGGGAGTTAGATAGGTGTATTTTATACCCCTATCTAGAGACTCAATTCTCACTGGTTCTGAGCTTATTCTGAGTGTTTTTTTGTGTTTTGAATGCTATTTCCAAGTTTTATGTGATTTCAGGTACTTCAGTGCAATTCAGTCAAAAATACAAGACTTTAGGGGTTAAAGTGCTGAAATTAACTGTAGGTTATGGACATACCGCCCAGCGATCCAGGACACCGCCGCAACGGTGCCATCGCCCCAACGGTTCCCACGGTACTGCAACGGTGCAACTTTTGAGACACTGCCTCGATTTGCATGCCAGACTATTCTCACGAGTTCAGAAATTCCCAAAGTCTAGCCTAGGGCAGCAGTTATCACTCAAAGACTCCGGAATGCATTATTTTACTATTTTAATGTAATTTCAGTAATTAGGAAATAAGGATATATTACCGTTGGGATTATTTAAACCCTATTGTACCCTAAACCTAGGCAGGAAGTTTAGTACGTAATTAATATTCCTGATCTTAGAGATTAGGAGGAGTCTCCTTGGTTGTATCTCTTTGGTTTCTCCGTGGATATGATTAACTTTTGATTTTATTTTATTGTTAGGATGAGCTAATTCCATACTTACTAGAGGGAGGATGGAACCTATGTTAGAAATTATGATTTGATGTGATTATTGATATTACAAGTTACTTCTAATGATTTACTTGTGTTTCTCTTGTTCTTAATGCCTTAGTGAATTAGTTACTCATTGAATTATATCAATATAACAGAGATTTGCACTCTTACCCGAGGGATTAGTAGATCGACGAATCATAAATCCTAAGATAGTCATTATAAGAATACATGCTTAATTAACCTATCATTACTAGTCAGCGCTTCGATCGAAGGTGATTGATGATTGCAGGTATTGACTACTTGCACTTTGAGCGAGGGAGTAGTATAATTCGTATTCTTGATTAGTAAATCCGGAAGTATTCTTCTGATATTGTAATTCATCAATTTAATTGATAACTGACGGAAATCAAATCTCTAGAAATCTTTAATCATATTCTTAAGTCTCAAGTTAATTTTATTTATTTTAGTTACTTGTTAGTTAATCATCTCAATTTCGTTAGTTCAGATAAAATAAATATTAGCACAATTACAGTATTTAATTAGTGTTACGAATGCTCTCCGTAGGTTCGACACTCAACTTCCCTAAATTACTAAACGCAACACTGTGCATTTGCAGTTATATACACACTACTATCCGTACATGTTTTCATTTGTGTAGGGCACCAAGGACTTCCGTGGTCATTGTGGGATCACACTTTGTGGAAGATTTGGTCGCTCCTTCTTTCAAAGGGTTGGGATATGATCACGGTTTCTCGCCTCGGGCGTTGCTTAACGGAGGCGGGGACAAAAAAATTCACCCGTTACCATGCTTTGATGATTGCTCTCCGTGAGAGGCGGTGGGACTCTACCCACACAATTCACTTTCCGTGGGGTGAGATCACAATAACGCCGACCTACTTTGCTTGCATTATGTGCTTGCCATGCGAGGGTGAGGCGTTGAATGTTGATACTCTCTATTTTCAGAGGAATATCGAGATAAAGGCTCCTTTCGGGACGGATTTCAAATCCCAATCCAACGATGTCCGTCATGACAAGATGAGCAAGTACTTGACTACCCACTCCAAGAATGCTCGTTCCACAGCTCAAATTCAATGCTTGATAAGGGTGTTACTTCTTTGTGCTTTTGGTGCCACCGTTTTCGCTAACGTCAACACATCGGCCCGGCTTAGAAATCTCGGTGCTTTGGACCGGTATGATTCGAGCGGTGTCAGTTTGGCTACTTGCAATTGGGGTATGGATCACATGTCTCGTGATGCCTCTAGTAGCATATGTGGCTTCATCCATGCTTGGGAGGTACCAATTTCCTTGACCCGCTCGTGGTATGAGATTGTTACTCTTCCCTCTTCTTTCTTATTGCTTTGTCTCTTCTTTGGTTGTTGATGACACCTTGTCTTTGCTTGTAGGTGTCCATTGAACCATACAACAAGATTCACCGGATTCTCTTGAGCTTGAAGGAGAAGTACCGGGTGGCCATGTACAAGGAGGCCAAATGCATGATAAATACTATTGCACGTTTGGCGCTATAAATAAAAATTGTCATATTGAAAAAGATGTTCTCAAATAGATCCTTGATTGTGTTCCTAATCCTAAACTTTATTCTCGATATGATATTGGTACTAGAGTTTGGAGACAGCTTACAAATTCTTATACTCTTGAATATGATCCCTCCTCGGCCAATTCCGATTTTATTACTTCTCTCTCTAACAAATACTCGTATTAAATATCTAATGCTACAGTATTTTGGCTATAGCTCTTACCATGAATTGCTCCGAGAGCAAGAGCTTGAAGGTATATGTTCTAAACTTGAATTATTTGATCCTGAAAATACTACTCTCTATCACTTGTTGCTCTTCCTCCACGTATATTAAAAAATGATTTAAAATAGTTGGTGAACCACTAAAACGATCAAAATACTCATTGATAAGCGAAGGCCCGATCCCCCCCTTTATTTTAACAATTTATTAATCGTTCAATCGAGGACGATGTCTAATTTAAATACGGGGGTTGCTAGTATGCAGTTGATATACCGAACGCCTAAGTGAACGATTTTTTTTAATGTATATAAAGATTAAAAATTATATACATAACATAAATTTAAAATTCACATAAGTTATATCATTATCATCTTCATAATTAATATTTGCATTTTATATTTATATTATACATTATTTATAATCTTTATGTATATTTGAAGAAAAATTGAGTACTCCTAACACTGAGCGCTTAGACAGTCGGTATAATTTTCAGCTATTATGTATACCATATATTTATTAATATTTTTCTTTTTTATTTAGAAAATTTTAATTTTTTAAAAAATAAGTAAGAAAAAAGAAATATCTTCCAAAAATTACACTTTAGTGGGACATGCTCATTATTCGTCATACGTACAAGTATGTAGTCACTTGAAAAAATAATATTCTTTTCGGACCATCTAATTGACCAAATTATCTTTACCGTTAATAACATAAATATGAATAGCATATGTAGGAATCTTAATAAAAATTAAATTGTAATCAATACTTTTTAAATTGAGAGCAACTATTTATAAAGCACATAATTGCTTAATTTAATATACAAAATTTTATAATAAAATATTTTTTTATTAAATAGTGTTTTATATCCTTTAAATTAAAAAATAAAGAAAATTTGGATTAATGATCATTTGCTTGGTAGACAAAATGGCCAGTTCTCGAAGCTTCGACGGGAGGAATTTCATGATTTTGGAGACGTTGGAGATACGAAAGATTGCCGGTACGTAGGGGTAGAAAGGGGCTAATGGCCCAATTGGGAATGGTTTTGAGTTTGGATTTCAGTTTTGGGTATTAGTTTTTATTTTCATTGTACCGCTGTATTTTCTCGGTTCTCTTGATCCGGTGGCGTTGGTGGTGCAGAGATTGAAAAGTTGAGTGGAGGAAGAGAGAGAGAGAATACGACTAATAATTATATTGTTCTCTTGTGTTAAACTAAACAATATTTATATGTATATATAGCTTGAAATCAATTCAAAATCCTTTAGAATTTGAACTGTTATTAGTATATATATTAACCCTACTTACAAGTGAACTTACTAATCTTTTATGATTAGGATTGTACCCTTTTACAAATTATTTTAAGCGTTTATGCGCTTGATGCAAGAAGCACCTCATCAGTAATTTGATCTCACTTTCTGATTAAGCGAGTGAATAGTGAGAGTAAAGAAATCGTTTTTTTAATTTGTGGAACCGTCCCCATAATTTGCGAAACCGTCCCTGATCGCGCCCGGATGAGTTCGATCCACGTGTCGGCAGGATAATGGCTCCGGTTGATGATTGTAAGAGGCGATTACCTGTAGAACAGAAGTAACACCTAGAGTTATGAGCAAGGCGTGTGCCTCGCTCGTGCGCTCCGGCGTGAG
>JAOWAN010023790.1:0-20147 GCA_028566635.1 Lobelia cardinalis | reverse complement strand
CCACTTTCCCATCACCTATCTCTCTTCTCAACACACACCCATCCACATATACTTTTTGTCCCCCTTCCCCCACACACTCACATACTCACCCACACATTTCCCAAAAAATTACTATTCATTTGAGTTACTATTCATTTGATTGTGGGGTCCATGCCTTGTTTTGTTTTATAAGATAGATACTCCATTACTACCAAAAATTGGTTGCCCAACTTCTTTGAACCGACAAAATCCTCCCTCCCTCCCTCCCTCTCACAATTTCTGTTTGAGATGTATCGATCGAAGCTTCAGGAGTTATGTCACAAGGAATCGTGGTCGTTACCGGAGTACATCGCCGCGAGGGAAGGCCCCGACCACGCCCCGCGCTTCACCGCTACCGTTACCGTCAACGGGGCCACTTTCCAGACGCAGCCGTACGAGTGCCGCTCGTCCAAAGAAGCTCATAATCAAGCGGCCAAGCTGGCGTACGACCACTTTACTGCCTCTAAGGCGATTCTCCAGGCTCACTCTCTCTTCGCCAAGTCCGAATTCCCTCAGCCTTCTCCTGGTGAGTGTGTATGTGCGCGCGCGCTTTTACGTGCATGAGCTTGCTGGTTGTGGTTTTTTTTTTTTGTTGTAAATTTCTGACCGATTCGAGTGAAAATCATCTTAAGGTTTGTTACATTTGGGCCACCTATATAAACCATTAAAAACTACTTAAAATTTGTGGGAATTGCAATTTTTATATTTATATTAATGTGCATAGGTTTTGTAGAAGGCTAGTGTACCTGGTGATGCTAGGTGGAGTGCCTAGTCACAGGGGTTCCTTTTCCTCGAAGAAGCACCCTACACCGTTCCAGAACCCCGATTGATCAGGTGTGGAGGTCTTCGTATTGTGGAGGTACCCTTCTTCAATGAACCCCTGGGTGCCTTTCAGGGGGTGCTTCGAAGTGGGGAAAGGCCTTTGGTGACCTGTTCCGGTTCGTTGGAGTTTGTGTTGGTACATTTGTTGAGGCATTTTGCAATGAGGTGTACTACTAAGCACATGCCGAGTCCCTTGTGAGGTGCTCTGTATGGAGGACCCTCCCGAGGAGAAAGGGCATTTGGATCATTTGACCCCCATTTGACAATGGGGAGGTCTCATGCCGAGTCTCTCTTGGTCAAAACGTACTAATATTTGACCAAAAGAGATCACAAGTGATGTGATGGAGCAAACTGAAAATATAGAGAAATATACAGTATTTGCATCTTTGGCTTACCTAAATGGACTAATATTGACAACATATTTTTTTTTTGATAGAGAGAGTAGAGTTCTTTATTCAATGAATATTGCGTATTTTGTTTCTCTATCTCTTGCATTGTTTTGTTGGGAACCCTGATCAAGTGCATTTCAGGGGAAAAGGTAGTTGCATGATCCCTCCTTGTGCAATTTTAATGAATAATTTGGATTAGTTTGATGCTTGATTCATGTTTTTTGTTAATGTGCATCATCAGTGCTCATTTGATGTTACTTCCTCTGGTTTCTGTGACACGTGTGGATTGCAAAAGTCAATACCCGCAAAACTGCCACACAGAGATAAGCGGCATGTGCTGTGTGTGAATCTTTTGTAATATAAATTCACAACCTGCTCATTCAGAATGTAATCTTGTGGATGATGTAGCATTACTCTAACGCTATCCCCCTTTCCCCTCCCACTCTTCCCCTCGGAATAACGGGACTTATGAGTGAATTTAAAAGCTTAAGTTCATATATGATCCGAAGTCTTGGGTTTTCAATTTTCACGCGAATGTAAACTCCCTGTATTTGTAATCCTTAAACCTCTGAGTATCATTACAGAAAGTCATATTTGCAATTCAGTATATTGGTTTCAAATGTGCCATTTTTAATCTGGGTTTGTTTATCTTAAACCTTTTCATAATCTACTTACTGCGGTACGAGGAGCTTTGAAATGAATAAAACCTGCCATCTTAGTAAGTATGGGATGATATGCACTTGAAACTTGTTTTAACATCACATTTTGTATCCTTCCGCAGGGTTCTCCACTTCAGATGCTAAATTGGATATGAAGCCTTCGATCAATGGGATTCTTTTGCCAACCAAACAAGAAACTGTAGGAAATTTTCGAGCAAAACAAACATCATCAAATCATGAGGGCAGTACGAGATCATCAGGTCCGGAAAAATATGTTATTACATTGTTTTCTGATGAATTTATGGCATTATATTATATTATCTTCCGTTATCACCTCACTTAATATCACCTGGGAGTCTCTGAAACAAAATAGTTGATCTTTACTCCTGCTTGAAAAACTTATGACTCTCTGTGCTTTCTTTGTACAATTTATGGTAATAAGACAACTTCCAATTGGTGAGTGGTGACAGAGCTTTTTTGAGAGAGCTATAGGTTGTTACCAGAAGAAAAGCAAGACGAGTGAAAACTGAAAAACATATGGTAAGCCGTAAGTTGTACTATGGTGAAAAGTGTCGTGGAGAAATCAGGGTTGAAGTTTTGTGCATCCGAAACTGAAAGTTCAGAGTCAGAATTCATATTGATTGCGACATTGTCCAAATATGATTTATAGGCATGGTGAAGTTTATAATGAGCACAAAACACCCAGTACACTTGTAGACTCTGATTTAGGGGACGTGTGTCATTTTGCGGGAAAGAAACTTGTTTTATCGACTTGCCATTTTAGGGGTTCTGGTTGCATCTTTTTTCAGTGCACTGAGTTGTAGATGACAAAATTCAGTGACATAAATTCTGTTCCGTTCCTTTTATTAATGTTTCGGAATAATAAATAACATGGTTAAATAGGTATTTTGGATGATATAGTGGCTGAATAATCATGGTTGGGAATTCAATGAAAAGGACTCAAAACTCTTATTGCCAATGCTCTTGGAAGAAGTAGGCTTCTCCGCTAGTGCTTATATCAAGGGACCAAAACAACTTTCATTACTGTCAAAGAAAAAGGCAGATTGTTGTGTATATTACTTGGTGATACAGTTCTCACATAACTTTCTGCAGAAGCAGATGGCTTTTGTAAGAACACTATAATCAAACAGAGTTGTTTACATAGCTGACACTCTGTATTGTACTATAACTCATTTCGTTTTTAATTCATTCTCTGTTCTTTTGTTGAACATTAATCCAAGTTTGGTAAAAGAAGTAAGTGAAAAATGGTATTAACACTAAGGATTGCTTTCCAAGTATTACTTGAAGCATATCTATGTTGACACCTGATCCATCTCTCCATGTCTACACATCATCGGGCAAAGATTACACGTCGGCACGCATGTCCATGTTTGGGTATCTCACACTCCTAGTTTAAGGCATTGGAGGAGAGTGGCCTGTCAAGCACAAAATTTCTTCACTAGTAACTCTAGTTTGTCATCTCCGCCTTCCCTGTCTGATTCCTTGTGTGCCAACTTCCTTTTCAAGCTGTTGCTCTATACAACTACTCGTCTACTCCCCTCAAGGAACAAAGGATAATCAAGACCCCTTATTCTCGCCAACGCGTCTTTGAGGTTATTCTACGTTTTTGATCCATTTATCCTTCATTTGAGTTCCGGCTGTGATTTAAGCTGGAACATTTTCTATGGAATGTATCAGCTTCGGCCATTTGTATCATCTTATTTTGACGTGGATGACGGTTAGAGCAAGTTGTCTATGTGATCCATGTAGCCTTCAAGGATGTAGGGTGTGGGCAGTACAGACGTTGAAGGAGTCCGAAGGGTCCAGGTGATTCCGATGGTTTTGAGGTGACTCTCCGCGCGGTGGTGAAGGCTGACCATCTTTCCTAGATTCTCTCGGGTTACACCGGGGCTTGCAGTGGCTGAAGAATATCTGTATTGTGGTTGATTGTCTTCATTGTATCTGTTATTCTCGATCATGTGTGGTGGATGCAACTGATTTTGGCCATGTATTATGAC
Organism: Lobelia cardinalis; assembly: GCA_028566635.1. Classification (NCBI taxonomy): domain Eukaryota; kingdom Viridiplantae; phylum Streptophyta; class Magnoliopsida; order Asterales; family Campanulaceae; genus Lobelia; species Lobelia cardinalis. The sequence goes on along the minus strand of JAOWAN010023790.1, from coordinate 16,241 downwards.
TATGAGGGGTTTTGGTCATGTGTCGTGTCTGTAATGCGCTGTGCTTGTGTCCGTTATTAGGTTGTGTCTTGCTCGTTATAGCACTGTGGGTCCTCAGGCCTGCTCGGGTTTGTAATTTTTCTAAGTTGTGGTTGCATTGGTGGCTTTTTTCCCCACATTCCTTTCTGATTTATGGAATTCTATTTTTCTATAGGAAAAATAAAATCAAGTGAAGTCATATATAATTTCTTATTCCACTTCTAAATCTTCTTGTAAATCAGATTTGGCTCTCTTTCAAGTTTGACAATGTTAAAGTCTGAGGTTCTATGTAGAACCCATTGGCAATGAGTGGAGCCAAGGATCCTTAATCGAATGCAAGGCTTGTTAATACTCGATGTGAGTTTCATGCTTCAACTCATCCCCTCTTGCGTAGCCATATTTGAGACTTTCGTCAACTCTTTGGATCGGGTGACGTGGAGCTAGATTGTCGTTGGCTGTTGGGTTTGCATGTGATACCATGTTAAAGTCCGGGGTTCCATCTCAAATATTGGTAATGAGAGGAGTAGTCCATGATATTTTTAAATTGAGTGCAAGGCTTATTAATACCCAATGTGGGTTTAATGCTACACCAGAGAAGGTTGTAATAAATTTCTGTTTTTACTTGCGGTCGTAGTAAGAATAGAATGATTGGGCAACTTACATTCTGAAAGCTTGTTGCTTGCTGGAAACCTTAGCTCGTTTCGGTTTCAGTTACATCATATAAATGAGACAGAAACATAATCTTTTGCGGGACTATTATAGCATATAAAGAGACTCCTGGACAAGAATTGATGGACAGATAGAAAGAAGCAAGAAATGGGATAGAGAATAAGCAAGGAGAATCCAAATAATTTGAAGTTTTATTTGCGATAATGAGAATCTTGGTAAAAGATAACTAGAAGATTTTGGATTATTAACGGAACATAGCAAATGTGTAAGTTGTGTTACGTGGTGAGTTCTACATTTAGATACAAAATCAGATAGTGTAATGTTATTTCCTTTAATGGGAAGTACATAAAACTGCAAAAGAGTTAGTGTATAAGCGAGAGCAAGTGTATCTTATGACCAAGGATCCGCATTCCAACTTGAGAGATGTCGTTGGTTAACATCATAATTAAACCATTAAGTGATCGACTTCAAGGGATAATCTCGTGGGCACATCAAAATGACGGGAAGATGCACCAAAAGAGGAAGAGAATAAGTGAGTTATATCTGTAGGAAAATTTCTTGTATATGGTATTTATCCACAAAATAATGAAAAAAATACATAAAAAGAATGGTAGAGTAAGTGCGTAGGCTCAAATGAACGTATATAGGCCCAGAGATCTCTAGTCCAACTTGGGAACTTGCTAGCGAATGACTATAACAAAATGGAAATGGTAAGAAGGAAAGAAAATAAACAAGATGGATGTTGATGAATAATATCTCCTGAGATGAATTTTTGTGCTTTTTGCAAAGTTTATGATGGAATGATATATTTGGTGTTACTGAGCTCAAGCATGCAGAAGGCTATGCGCACCCGGGAGGCCTCCTGAACCAGGCAGTCTTAGACTTCTTTTCATCGCAAAGCTATTTAGGCATACTGATTTGTGGTAAGTCGTATGCAGCTTTGGTGTCCATCATAATGCCTGAGTGATCGCTTTGGTGATGGTACCTAAGAGATTGAATTCATAAGGCAAGTGGTTTCTTCCTTCATAGGGTATGGATAAGTTCCAGGCGTCGTTCCGCTTGTATTAAGAAATACAACTTTTCATCTAAAAAAAGAAGGAAGTTTAGTTTTCAGTTCAATTTGTCAAAAGTTTGAGTGGTGAGTAGCAAAGTTTAACACTTTTGGCAACTGAATAAAAAAATTGGAGAAAATAATTCTAATCCAAAAGACGGAGAAGGAAAAAAGGAAAGAAAATGAAAGGGTACATTAAAATCCATGCGAGGCTGCAATATCCCCCTATGTTCCATCAGAACAATATATATACGTAAAGAGTCATCTCAATATAATTATTTTTTTGATAAAAGAAGAATATCTTTCATAGCAAAAGAATGACAAAGAAAGGTGGACAAGAAATCCACCAAAATCATCCGGAAACAACAGTTACACACACAATTACTCTATAGACGCTTTCCAATCTCTAGCTAATAATCTCCCAAAGACAAACCCTGAAAAGTGCCAAACTGAACACGACACAATCCTGGAAGCGATAACTCTCGATTCTCCCACAACAATGAAAGCGATAACTCTAGATTTTAGAAGATCCGAGAGTTCCTCTCAATCCAGATGTTCCATAACAAATTGAACACGGCACAATCCCACAGCAAAGAAGCATCCCTCGATCGGCCAAAGCCCACATGGGTAATCATAATGAACTCTTCCACACTGCGAGGCATAACGCATGTCTCATCCCGATCCCCAAACAGCTTGCACCAAAGACTCTGAGCCATCGAGCAATGCCTAAGCAGATGCTCGTGAGACTCACTAGCTTCCATACACGTGAAACACACATCTCGAGAGAGACGCATTTTCGGTTGTCTCCTTTGCCGCCTATTATTAGTGTTCAAATGGTAAAGAGTCATCTCTCTCTCTCAAAGACACATACGTACCTACCCAACCACCCTATCTTCCCTGTTACCCTTAGTCTTTGTAGACTCTTATGTTGATTCATTTTCTCAATTAAATCCTCCGCTCCTCGAAATGTACGAGCATCTTTACATCCCATCATCTTAGACCCTGTGCTCCAGCTTCTATAGATTTTTTTCCAATCTGGTAAGATGTGCCCTTTTCAATTTCCTTTTGTTTTTTTTCTCTCACGATATTTCTATTGAGGTGTAAAGAAGTTCATTCGGGCACCGCATCAGCACGTGAACTTTACACTTCTTAAACCCTTAGCCTGAGCTCTTTGAAACCCAGTCTCTTTATGAATCAATGAGCTTTAATTTTTCCTAAAAATGGTATTATCTGTACAGAATCTTGCTTGCCACCAGAAGGCAGAAACGGTTTATGGTCTTTAGATAGAATGAAGGCATCCATTCTCCGGACCTTGCATTTTTGGTGTGCAGCCCGATGCCCGATTCTGACAATTTTTTTATAGAGTTTTTGAACAGTTTTGTTGTTGGTTTGGCTTTTTTGTTGAGTATAAGCCTAGTGTACACAGGCTGCGTCACTTGGTTTGGCATTTTTTGTTAATTCCATATCTCTTTACTTATAAAAAAAAACCATCATTCGAGGTCTACTGTGACAGCATCGCCAGAGTTTGAATCAGGATGGAGGACCATGTCGTGATTGTCAGTGGTAATTTGTTGGGAACCTACCAAGTTCCGTGTACAGTAACGGTTAAATGTTGCATCTCCGCTTGCTGCCAATTTTCATGGTGGAATGCAACTTTCTATCCAGAAAATGGGAGGAACAACCAAAAAAAACTTAGCACTCACAAAAGCAGATTAGTTTATTTCACCTGTTTCAATCAACATACATACTCTTGTCATTCCTTACTTTCACAATCGATTCGTTTGCCAGAATTTGCTCCTATTTACTCTCATTAATCATTACAAAAGCAAAACTCTTGTCCATTTCTTCTTTTTCTCCTCATCCAGGTTAGGAGTTTTCTTAGGAGTAAGGATGCTCGTGATAGTGTGGGGCGTTTTCCATCTTATGGGGGTTATGAACTAAGGAATTAAGAGTTTACTGGAGGTCATCATTGTGAATAGGGGTGTGTTTGGTATTCCTTTGGACTTCACGAGGGGAGCATTCCTAGGCACTCCAATCTTGGAGTTGCGAGGGGATTGGAATATTTTATAGCATTGTTGTCATTTTTCTAGGTAGCTTCAAATTTTCCCTTTTTATGGTCATCTCGTCCATTACACTTGTACCTTTTCCATTTTCTTTCCAAAAAAAGGAAAGAAGAACGAAGGAAAAAGAGAAAGAAAAGGGAACGTGTACAGACCATCTCTTCTGCTGTTAGACTCGTGCCGCAGCTGGTCTGAATGTCCCCTGGAATGGAGAATTTCATTAAGTTGTATTTTGGTGGGAAGATAGACACAAAATTACCAACCCCTTGTTTCAAATGGGCACAAAACTATCCTCCTCTTCCTCCGGTGCTTCAATGTTACCTTAGTGGGGTTCTATGCTTTCTTCATTCCCTCTTATGTACTTCTACTTTTACTTCTTCTTATCCTCCTCTCTTTTCAGATCTCCTTCCTCTTCTTTTTTGCTCCACGTATGCCTATTTTCCTGGTCATTTCCTAGTCCCTTAGCTTTTTCTGGTTCTGTGCGTCCTTTGAATTGTACAACAGTTGCTGCCAAAACTGTACTTTTTCAAACTCAGTTAGCTGAATATTTGGTAGCTGCTAACTCTGTTGTTTAAATATGCTTTATGTTGTTGAATTTATCTCTAATTAGCTGGAATGTATTCAACTCTTCTCTCTGCCCCAGGCTTTGCTTTCCTTTCGTGCACGGGCCTTGAGATACCTTGATTCCTCGGGCATCTAGTTACTAAGAGCAGATTGTTTTGTTAGTTGCATCAACTTTAATGCTGAACATTACATCCAAGTTTTTTTCTTTCTAAAACATGTTTTGGCAGATGATCAATGTTTATAAGCATGCATGTGCACATACACTCATCCTCATCTGTATTTGTATGTGTGTAAATACATATATAGCAAACATGAGATACATTTAGGATTATGTGTCCCACTTTTAAGAGGAATTCTCATAATTGGAAGCTGTCGGTAGCCAGTTTTTTTGAGGAATCTATTCCTCGAGTCGTGGTTAAATGGCAGGGTGAGGATAAAGTGATCTGGAAGGGTACCTGGTGAAAAAAATTCCTGCACAATTAGTCGATCAACTTTTCTCTCAGGGTGAGGGAGCTCTTTTCCTTGGAAAAGAATTTGCAAAGTCCACAGCTCCTCTGAGAGTGTTGTTTTTCTTTTTCGTGGATGCAGCAAATGAGGTAATTTTTGCAGGAGAAGGCTTAGAGAACATAAGGTGATTTCTATAATCTGGTTTTTCTTGCAAGGTGAGGAGAATATCAACCATCTACTATTGCACTGCCTATGAATACCACATAGCCTGTCCCAAGCCAGGATAAAGGAGGAGGGTTGCGACAGGCGTAGCGAGCCGGCGTAAAAACTAGCCAACCCTATGAGACTTTTGAACTATTGATGGTTCATCTTAGCCGACCCCAACTAGTTTGGGATAAAGGCTTTGTTGTTGTTGTTGTTGTTGTACTATTGCACTGCCTCGGAGTGATACAGCTCTGGGATTATATGTTGGCCTTATTTGGAGTTCAGTGGGCGATGCCGAAGTTGATGAAGCATCTTTTGTTATTCTGATCCCCTAACAAACGGAGTAATAGTAGTCGGCATGCAGCAGCTTTCTGTATATTATGGACGATCTGGAAGACAGGAATCGTAGGGATTTTGAGAACGAAACATTAGATGTAGATAGACTATTGCACTTAGTCATACATTGCGTATTGGATCATGGAGTCGATGCTAAGCTCTTTTTACATATTCGAATAATTCATGCAGTCTGATTCTAGTTTAGGTCTTTTTGGCTGATGTCTTTGTATACGTCCTGTATTCATGAGTTCCACCCCTGTTGCCGCTGCTTTAAGTGATGTTCTTTTACTACTACGACTACTTATTAGAAAGATAATGGCTAGACTGTCTATTGAGCGGGAAAGATCATTATAGTGCGAAATTACAAATCAAGGAGGTTGACATACAAAGCTGTAAGTATTATTCTGGTGTAAATGACACGTAAAATGAAACTCTGGAGAGAGTCCCTGAGAATAGGCTATTAACAGTGGTAATGATTACTGAACAATTGATTGTGACATGTATACCTAGTTGTTGAACGTTGGACACTGTTGACATGAGATTATAAGTAAAATTGTTTGAAGTAGTATGTTATGACTTGATGACTTATGAGCCTTAGTTTTTATGGAGTTTAGAGTTGTAAGTCTAGTAGAAAAGTATAAATACTCTTCACATTAAGGAATAAGATACAGTGTTTCCTTTGTTCAGTTTCTCTCTCTCTCTCTCTCCCCCTTAATCTGCTCTTCATTCGTCTCTTTCTCTTTTCTTCTTCCTTTTTGTCTATCAATTACAGAAATAATAAAAGAGAAAAAAAGAAGTATTGCCATATGTATTTATTAATGTATAGAAGGCTTTGATCAAGTTTCAAGAGAGAGAGTCTACTGAGTATTAGAGAAGAATGGAGTTAAGGCTATGCATGGATAACAGGAGTGGATAGTTGGAAGAGTAATATCATCTTTCCCATCTTTTGGGCTTAAATGTTTACCAAAGTTCCATCCCTCTATGAGTTCCCCACAGAGAGTGGTCATTTCGTTACTGCTTTATGCGGAGGGAATCGTGCTTACCTAGCCCAGTCGTAAAGGAAGATCGAGCATTAATTTTGTTTCTTTGTTTCTTTCAATAACAATTACAGAAAGATTCATCAATATTTATGTCATCAAAAAGCTTTACTAGGGAGAAAGTTAAATATCACTACTGGGAACAAGAGGGATATGGATATCGTTGTGTTCTCGTTCTAGCGTGGGCCAAAGTGAGATAATGATTTGATAAGGATGTGTGTGATAGGGTTTTGACCGAGCCTCGGCTTTAAGTTTATTTATATCTCTTAGTGATTAATTGATTGACCAAGGGTATAAGATTGCATACTAGTGCGCATGCTATTTGCTTCACATTGTTCTTTTTGATATGATGAAGGTTACGCTAGTGCTAAAGCAGAAAAGCGGTCAAAATCTATTGAATTAATCACGGAGTCTCAAATATTAAGCAAGAAAAAGAGGCGTGAGACAGAGTTAGTCACATATAACTAGACCAATTTATGGCAAGTGGCTAAAATCAGAAAAACGTTTGAAATCCAAAATAGCTATAAACGTTTGGGCGTATTTGTGACTTAACAGTCCTAATGCGCATAATACCTATATCTTGTTTATAGTAGGCCTTTTTCTTTGCCTGTAATCACAAGTCAGTTTACCAGCAAAGGGATCAAGCACCTGCTCAAATCTGAGTAGTGGTTGTTTCTAAACGTACTGAGGCAAAATGAACAGCAACTGATTGACTCGTACTGAAAGGCTCAATTAGAATAAGAGTGTGAATTGGAAGAATGATGATATTGATATCAAAGGCTTATTTGAGTTGTACAAGAGATTTTATCAACTACGTGGAAGTTTGGTAGATGATATTGCTAGTTTGTCTAGGAACATATCGACAGGAATGAACTGTGTGGTTCTCTTGGCGAATTTTATATTCATCTCATGTAAATATGGCTTAGCTGACTTAGCGGCTGTCCAACTACTAGCTAAGTATGTTTAATATGAAGATTTTGTAGAAATGCTATTCCTACATTGCATTACTGTACTTTTCCTTTTTCTTTTCATTTCCCCAAATGGGGTTGGTGGTAGGAGATATTTTCAAATGGACTCTTTATATTGACCACACTCCCTGATCCATTACTGTAAATTATTTCATTCAACCTCTTTATTCTTGCTTTTCAGATTTCATGATAACATCAACTTATAGTTAGTTTGCATGCAGTTAATCTGTACAAGAGCCGACTGCAAAACTATGCGCAGAAAAGGGATCTTACTCTTCCTATGTATTCTTGTGAGATCAATGGACCTCCTCACGCCCGTCACTTTAAAGCAAAGGTTACCGTTAGTGGAATTACTTATGAGGCACCTGAGTTTTTCTCCACATTAAAGGATGCTGAACATGCTGCTGCAAAAGTTGCTTTCGAATCATTACCACCTGATGAAGTTGAAAACGTAATAACTCATCATTCATTATTTCTTTGTCATGTTTAAGATGTACATCCGTATTATATTTAAACTTTCGGGATTTTTATTTTTTCATATTTGTTTAATTCAGGATGAGAGTTTGTACAAGTCTCTTTTGCAAGAATTGGCTCAAAAAAGGGGTTTCCGATTTCCGGTGTATGATACAGCTAAGTCTGGGCCACCTCACACGCCAATCTTTGTGTCAACTGTGGAAATAGCAGATGGGATTTTCAAGGGACAAGAAGCGAAGACCAAGAAGCAGGCAGAGATGAGTGCTGCCAAGGTAGCTTATAGTAATCTTATTGAAGGTTAGATCTCAGAAACTGTTTGTTCACCATATTGTTTTTATCTAGAGAAGCAAGTTTGCTACAACAAGAATGACCTAAGTTGGCTACACAATGTGCCACTTTATTCCTTCCGCAGGATGTGATTTTTCTTGCAATCCCGTGGCTTCCTCAACAAAACCACGCACTCCTCAATCAGATTTCCTTGGGGGTGAAACCTTGAGGCAGCATTAAAAAGACCTTCAGCGCAGTATTGGTGCTTAGACCGGCTCTAGATTTCGCGGGAATTTTGATTGAAGAGTGCAAGGTTTTGTTTAGGAAACAATGGATTGCAAGATAAATCACATCCCGTGTGAAGGAAATAGAGTGGCAGATTGTTATGCCAACTTAGGTCATTCTTGTTGTAGCAAACAACTTGTTTTCAACTCCCCCCGCCCCCGAGAGACGATATCTCTTCTTATGGATGATGTTGGTTGGAGAGGAAAGTGAGGATCTTCCTTTATCAGCTCATATCCTTTCTTGGACTCGGGGGAAGGATTCAACATCACTCATCTTTTTGGGCTTCGGCATTTAACTGGGTGTTGGTGACAGACCTTTGTAGAGATTGGGCAGCGGTGATTTACAATTTGTGGTGACATATTTATGTTGAGCTTGTAGATGAGTGTTTTTTTGTCTTTTTTTTTTTTTTTTTCTTTTTTCCTTTCAGAGGAAAGCTTGTACTCTCCTTTTGTACATTCTATTCCTTCTAATAATATTCTTCTTTTTAATCAAAGAAGATGTGGACATAGAATCTCTTGAGGCCTTTTTGTTTACATGCACAAGCATGTCCTTTTAACTCCTGATAAACTGTGGGGATGCAGTAACTTTGTTTCAACCTTTCTGTAGTATGTGCCTTTGTCTTCAGCTCCTTCGATTGTGCCATAGAGGTAGTATTGCCATGCACGCTTGTCTCAGGAGAATAATGTATCCTTAATCAAGTAGGGGGAACCCAGAAGTGGATCTGATGAGAAGGGCTGCTTGTGGAAGATGTCATTGTAGCTTAATTATTTGTGCTTCAGTCTACACAATTAAATCCTGTTATCATGGTTCATAAGTCAAGTAGCCTGAGGCATAGAGCTTGCCATCTACCGTGCTTCCTACTGGCTCTTACTCATGATTAAGAGAGTCATTTGGATGAGCATTGATTAATGGCAACCTTTCAAGAAATTCTCTCTCTAGAATGCTCTCTCCCTAGTTAGACTTGGCATTCTTTGCCTGAATCTGTAATTCGGAAAACCCCAAATTCCATCTCTTGCTTTGATTCAATGGGTTGTCTATGTCTGTTGAATCATAATGGTAGAGACATCGGAGGAGTACTGGTATGAGTTGGTTAGATTGCTCAAATCTGCTTTAGAACAATTTTTTTTGGAAGTTTCTGTTTAGACCTTTTTGTTCTCTGTCTCTTTTTCGTCCAGCCATTTGCGATGTCCTTTAGGAGCGTGGTAGAAGTGCCGAAGCTTCCTCTTCAGGTAGGAAGTTCTGTTGTTAGGAGTGAGGGGGTCTTTATTCAAGCGGAGTGGGGCAGCATAGAGAAACGTTTAGAATTCCTTAGTTGCTGTTTGGTAGGGAAGATAGACATGTAAAATCGGAAACGGAGGTTGCTACGTGGGCTACAAAAACTTGGAACACACAATACCTTTTTTGGTTCGACGACTACCATAATTCAAATTATTGTTTGTTTTACCATCTTCGCAAGAAGCTGATCGGGCTCTTAAAAATGGTCTCAAGCACAAGGGAGGTGTCCCGTTATCTGTTTATCGTTGTCAGTAGAGTGGGAAGTAAGTGGCCTTTCTCCGGCCGTCGAGAATCATGGATTCTTGTCAAAGGACTGCCACTTCACCTTTGGTGTTCAAGTGTGTTTAAAGATATAGGGGACATTTGTGGAGGCTTTGTGGCGATTGATGATAGTTGGGGTGGATCGTGGGAATTTGTTAAATCCGAATTAAGTCCGGGGCCAACGTTCTGCCAGTTGTAGAGGTAGATTCCGGAAAGGCGACGTACCAGGTCCAAGTGATTGTAGGTAAACTGACAGTAATGTTTGATCATCGAACTAATGGTCACAGGATGGAGGAGGAGGATAGCAGGACGACGGCGGAGCCGGGAAGGAGATGGGAAGAGTTTTTTTTGAATTTCCATTGCGAGAATCATGGAATCAAAGAAGGAAAGGATAAATGCGTTACTGATGGAGGTGATCATCCAGCGCAGGAAAGTAGGAATTCTTGACCAAAAATTTCTCCTGCTGTTACAACGCGAGGACAAAGTAAGAGGCAGGAGAGAAGGTTAGTTGGAATTGGCTTTAGATCAGGTTTTAAGAGTGTGCTGAGGGGCAAGAAGATTTCAGGTAAACTGACAGTAAATCTGTTTCTAGATTGGCCCTGAGCCTTAATGGGCCCATGAAAAGTTTTTAAGAATCGGCCCAAGTCGGCGTGAGAATTAAATCTGTTTTTCTAGATTGGGCCTGGACCTTAATGGGCCCATGACAAGAAAACAAGTCTAGTATGTCAGTTTTAGATCATGGGCTGATGGATTTGGATTATTCTTTGCGTTGCGGGTCGGGTCGGGTCGCGGGTCTTCCTCTATACGACGCACGATTGATGTTCAATCTGGACCCAAATCGGGGGAAGTGACGCAGGGACTGCAGCCAACTGTTGATTGCTCATTGTTGATGGCATCTGGTGAATGTCGCAGCTCCCAAAAGGAATTATTAATTCCGATTCTGGGCACTGCTGAAGTTCAAGGTAGTCGCCAAAACAAACAGAGGTTATGTGAGGCTTCTAAGCAATGATCGGAGCAGGTGTAACAGATTTGTGGTTTTTGGAGAATTTTTTTCTATATATTTTACAAGTATATGCTCGGTAAAAATCAAATCCCTTGAGAATAGCAGTCTAACTTAATAAGTGGAATTTAACAAAACTGAAAATGGAAACTAACCTAGTTCGGGGGATTGACCATAACTTTAGAAAAAGGAGACAAATAACCTTAATTTACTAACTTTCCATAAATAATTGAAACTAATTTCTAACACTCCCCCTCAAGCTAGTGCATATATATTGATCATGCCCAGCTTGCCATTTAGATCTTCAAAAATAGGCTTAGATAGACTTTTGGTCAGAATGTCAGCTACTTACTGTTTTATGGGCAAGTCACGCAAACACTTCAGTTATCAATCGTCTCCTTGTTAAAATGACGGTCAACCTCCACATGCTTCGTACGGTCATGATGAACTGGATTATGTGCTATACTTATTGCTGTCCTATTATCACAGTACAACTTCATTAGTGTCTCTATAGGCACTTGAAGTTCTTCCATGAGACGTTTCAGCCAGATTCCCTCGCATAAACCATGTGCAACCGCACGAAATTCTGCTTCTGCACTACTTCGAGCTACAACAGATTTTTTTTGCTTCTCCTTGTCACGAGATTTCCCCATACATAAGTACAATATCCACTTGTTGAACATCTGTCATTCACTAACCAGCCCAATCTACATCTGTGAATACTTCAATTAACATGTTGCCTCCTTTCATGAAGTGCAGTCCTTTACCTGGGTCCCCTTTAAGTACCTCAACACTCTGCAGACCGCCTCTAAATGCCTTTCCTTTGGAGAATGCATAAGCTAACTTATGACACTAACAACAAAAGCAATGTCTGGCTGTGTGTGTGAGAGGTAGATCAGTTTACCAACTAGCATCTGATATCTCTCCTTATCAACTTCAAGGCCATCATTTTCGGTTCCTAGCTTCTGATTAAGCTCCATAGGTATTTTTGCCGGTTTGCATCCCAACATACCTATTTTTTCAAGTAAATCTAGGATATACTTTCTTTGAAAAATAGAAATCCGAGAATGGCTCCTTGCAACCTCCATACCTAGCAAATATTTGAGTGGTCTGAGATCTTTCAACTCAAATTCAGTGATAAGAAGAGTCTTTAATTGACTGATTTCATCTTGATCATCTCCTGTCATGATGATATCATCAATATATACTATGAGGATTGTAATCTTACCATTCTCTGAATGCTTGAAGAAGAGTATATGGTCATCTTTTCCCTGAGTGTAACCTTGACTTGTTAAAGTCATTGTGAATCAGTTAAACCAAGCCCTAGGAGACTGTTTCAGTCCGTAAAGAAACTTTTTCAATCTATGTACATTCCCTCTCTCACCTTTAAACCTAGGAGGCATATCCATATTCTTCGCTCAATTCTCTATTTAAGAATGCATTCTTCATATCTAATTGCAATAGAGGCCAATCCATATTTACAACCAAGGAGATAAGAACCCTTACTCTATTGAGCTTTGCAATAGGAGCGAACGTCTCTTTATAATCCACGCCATATGTTTGAGTGAAAACCTTAGCTACGAGCCTTGTTTTATATTTTTTAATGCTACCAATTGCATTATACTTTACTGTAAAGATCCACTTGCACCCCACTGTCTTTTTTCCTTGATAGATATGTGAGTTCCCATGTATTATTGTCCTTAATAACCTTCAATTCTTCTAGTACATCATGCGTCCACTCAGGGAACTGAAGAGCTTCTTCTATGTTCCTTAGGAATCTCGATCTTATCTATATTGCTAACAAAAGCCTGGTACGAAGGAGACAACCTTTCATAAGACACGAACCTGGAAACGGGATATTGAGTACATGATCTACTCCCTTTGCGAAGGGCAATAGGAATATCTTCATCTCTTGGATTAAGACAGGTTCAGGTGGCAGGTCTATCTTGGAACAATGGTCAGTTTTAGATTCTTGGCAACCTTGCGTATTGGATTTATCTGCCCCGGAAGAATGATGCCTTCTAGAATAAACAAGCAATTCAGAGGCTCTATCCGGTTGCGACTCGAAATTGTTCATAGGTTGGTTTTCATGAGGCTTAGCAATAGGGATGACACGCATGGTAGGAAACGGATTATCAGGACGAATAGGGATGTTAGGATTGACCCTTGATGAATTCGACACTAGTTCAATGTCAAGAAGACCGTTTAATGATTCATCTTTACCTGGGCTCTCCCCCTGAAGATGAGTCTGATAGAAATAAGGTTCAGATTCAAAGAAGGTTACATCTTTAGACACAAAGAGTCATCTAAGAGTTGGGAAAAAACACTTATAACCCTTTTGAGCAGGTGAGTAGCCTACAAAGACATTTGTTTGCCCGAGGATCAAGTTTAGACTATTCCTGATAATAAGTGTGGACAAATGCCTTGCACCCAAAGAGTTTCAGCGAAAGAGAAGAGTAAGAAAATAGGAGATGCATCATTTAGGACTAAAAGAGGGGTTTGTAAATTCAAGACTTTTGAGGGCATTCGATTGATCAAGAAGCAAGTAGTTAAAACTGCTTCACCCAGAGATACTTTGGGACGTTCATAGTGAAAATAAGAGCCCGTGCACCATCCATAGGTGACGATGTTTTCTTTCAGAAACACCATTTTGCTGGGGGTATCGGTACATGAGCTTGTAATTTACCCTAACTTATAATTCGTCAGATTTAATTGCCCTTTGGTGAAGAGAGCAGAAGTCTCAATGAGATGTTCTCCATTGCTCGTCACAGGTTTTGTTTCTTTGGCCTCTCCCAACATTACACGACGTCGATTCTCCTCATGTCTAACCTCAGCAAATGCTTCTCCATTGGTAGGTAACAGTCTCCTTACCCAAAATCCTTCCACAAACCTCATCCAAATCACGATTTAGAGCTGCCAAAAATTTAGAGTCTTTCTTTCTCAAGGTGAGCCCCAAATTTCACATGATTTTCAATTTCTCCCCAATCTGCTTCGTAGAACATATCAAGTTCCTGCCACAAAATCTTGAGAGAATTATAATAACGAGTCACCTCTAAAGGGTCTTGACGGATGTCCTTGAGCCTCATCTTGATATGGAAAACCTTGAGAGGCGTTATCCAGATCTGAGTAGTTTTCTGTGACAGCATCCCATATGGCCTTAGCAGTTTTGAATAATAAGTAGGTTCGGCTTCTCAATCTCCATGGAATTGATTAGCCAAGTCATTACAATGGAATTGTTTATTCCTACGAGGCATATGTTGAATCAGTTGCATTGGGTCGTTGAATATCACCGGTGATGTATTCCAATTTACCTCGGCCTCGAATGACCATGAAAAGCGATTGGGACCATTGCAAGAAATTCTTGCCATTGAGTTTGTGATTTGTGATTGCGAGGGAAGAATTATCTCTATAGTTAGTGGTATGAGAAAGAGTTTTGAGGAATAGAAACCTCAAAACTGGTTTGTGACACAAAACTCTCTTTCCTAGAATCTACCATGGCTGGATAAATCAGACACCTCAACAATGGCCTGATACCATGTGGTTTTTGGAGAAAGTTTTTCTATATATTTTACAAGTATATGCTGGTGCACATATATAGGAGGAGATACAAAATCAAATCCCGACCTAACCTAATTAGGGGGATTTAACATAACTAAAAATGAAAATTAACCTAATTAGGGGATTGCCATAACTATAGAAAAAAAGGAAACAAATTGCCTTAATTTACAAACTTCCCCTAAATAATTAAAACAGATTTCTAACAAGATTAATTATGATCGGAAGTTGAAGAACGTTACAAGGACTGGGAAGCTTATCGCCAATAGTCAGAATAGCATTGTTGTGTGGAGACCCATTCCAAATCGAAGCCGAAAACTAAGTACGTAGCCAGTAGAGTTGATTATAGGGATGAATTCAGCCAGAGCTCTCAGGTCTGATGGTCTAACAGCTGTGCAAAAAGGGTTTGCGTGGTCAGATGACTTTGGAAATAACTTTGAACAGGTGACGCAGATGTACCATCGAAGGCATTTATTGTATTGACTTCTACAGGTTCCGTAATTACTCCTTGTGGGTCGCCGGAGTCGATGGAGGTTACTAACAGAGTAGATGGGTCCAGACAGATGGATAAGACAGATGCAGACCATGTGTTTTCGTAGGAGGATATTATGAATGTTGATAGTGTTAGCACTTCGGAAGAAAGAACAGTGGGCGGTGGGAGGATGAGGATTCAGATAAGGAGACATTATGGGAGAGTGAATGTGATCTGATGAACTTTTGATGGATCAGTTGCGAGCACATGAGGATGTTAGCTCTCCACATTTGCATATGGTAGAAGATGACTATGAACAAGGAGGTGGGGTTTGTTTTGAAGCACAAGCTGGAGGCAATAATGCTTATGGGTTGCCAATGCCGGGCTCTCATGGTATACAAGTGTCAGAGACTAGTGATCAAGTTTCGGGTCTGTCAGGCGTGTCATTGTGTGCAGAAGTCAGAAAATGTGAGACTGTCGTTAGGATACAATCTAGATGCAAGATCGTTATTTCATCTGAATAACCTCATTCACGCTTATCAAAACATAGTTCAAATTTTTATTAAATGGGGCCTCGTCAAACAACGAGAAGAAATGTGGGTGGCAATTTTCCCGACGCTTTTGCACTCATTTTGTGCCTTGTGCCTCTAAACACTGACAACTTGCATATAAATTAGGCTCTGCTATTTCAAATTTCATATTTCTGTTCATCAAAAAACTAAACTCAGATTTCTTACTTGTCTTATACCTTATGTATGTGTTATGTAACATATTGGCTTTGCCTGGCTGTGGCTTCCAAAACATTCTGTTGACATGTGATTTCTTCCTTTAAAATTTGTTTGGCTTGGACCATGACGAGTTATGATATATTTTCAGGTCAAGGAGCAAAGAAAGATGCTGCCTTTCTCCCTAGCAGTGACAATGTAGGATGTCCACAAGCTATATCTGCCAACTTGCAGACTATTGTGACCAGAGAACTGCAAGCACAAGGGTTATCAAAAGTCACTGACGTGATGGAAATGGATGGCAGAACTAAGGAAGATTTGATTCATGATGAACAAGCTGAGAAAAATAAAGGTGAGATTTTACATTATGTCCATTAGCCCCAAGATCCTCTAGAGTCCATTCCGAAAACTTCTAGATTCATGAGGCAAATTGTTCCTTCTATTCCACAAAATCTATCACCCTCAGTCCCAAAAACATCATCCTGTTTGACTGCAAAATCTGATGAGCGCCTAGGCGCTCGGTTCTGTTAGGAGCGCCCAATGCATTTATATGTTATAAATTATGCACTTATA